>JAJAGP010000126.1:0-43105 GCA_025084515.1 Ancistrus triradiatus | reverse complement strand
CACTCCTTCGTTGCCCGAGTGGTGTGTTTGGGATCATTGTCCTGCTGGAAGATCCAGCCACGTTCCATCTTCAATGCTCTCACTTTTCTTACAGTTGCTCCCACAGCTGATTTATTCACACCAACCTGCTTGTCTATTGTAGATTCACTCTTCCCAGCCTGGTGCAGGTCTACAATTATCTTCCTGGTGTCCTTCGACAGCTCTTTGGTCTTGGCCATGGTTGAGTTTGGAGTCTGACTGTTTGAGGCTGTGGACAGGTGTCTTTTATACAGATAACGAGGTCAAACAGGTGCCATTAATACAGGTAACGAGTGGAGGACAGAAGAGCTTCCTAAAGAAGTTGTTACAGGTTTGTGAGAGCCAGAAATCTTGCTTGTTTGTGGGTGACTAAATATTTATTTTCCACCATGATTTACAATTAAATTCTTTAAAAATCCTACAGTGCAATTTCCTTGATTTTTTTCCCCTCATTTCGTCTCTCATAGTTGAAGTGTACTCATGATGAAAATTACAGACCTCTCTCATCTTTCTAAGTAGGAGAACTTGCACAATCAGTGGCTGACTAAATACTTTTTTTTCCTACTGTATGTAGCAGACTGGAAATGAATAGCCATTTATCAAACCCCAGAGCTATGTGACAGAATGAGGGAAATCATTACCTTGTACAGGTAGTCCCCGTTTTTTGATTGGGATATGTTCTGACAAGTTCATCGTTAGGCCAGAGGCACGATTGAGACTCAAATTCTGGTTTCTGCACTGGCGGGCCAACATTACAGCCTCAATTAAATGATCAGGACTGAACCTGGTATCTTGATCTATTATTTAACTAAAGGGTTATTCCAGAGATGGACTTATTTACAGTTTCTCAGTTCAGTCTTTTTGATCCACTAGTGGTAGCAAGAAGAGCTGTGGCAAAGTTTAGAAAAGTAATCTCTAAATAAAACAGAAAGTAACTAAATTACTAGTAACTAAAAGTTAAAACAGCTGACAGCACCACTTACAGTATCCATAATATTCAACCCACTATCACAGAATTTCTGACTATCCAAATGCCAACAAATAAGTTTTCAAAGATGTCTTAAAACCCGTAAGGGATCAAGATTGGTGGATAGATATGGGCAAGGTATTCCCACACTGCAAACACCCGACTGCCTTTCAATTTAAGACGCGTTTGTGAAACCATGAGCACATTCTGAGATGCTGACCTAAAAGGACGCAAACGTCAACCATCGGAGCAGTGAGCATACTGGTTATATATGAGGGAGCTAACCCATTATCAGTTTTAAAAACAATCAAAATATCTTTAAATATATAATAAATGGTACATCACAACTGTTGTTTCTGAATAGATGCTGGAAGTGAGAGGTGGGTCCTACAAACTAAAACCCATAGGGAATGGAAAAAAGGAAAGAAAACAGACAGAGAGAAGGAGAGGGAGTTCCAGTTATTTCCTGTCTAAATGCTAAAGGTTGGATGTGTTACATTTTGGAGGGCAGGAGGTGGTTTGGGTTTCTTGAGTACCACATGGGGTTTTTTGACAGGGGTCAGGCAACAGGCTCAGTTCAACAGTAAAGGTGGAGGAGAACTTATCCACTGCTCCCTTGAGTGTTTTCAACCAGAGGCCTGCAAACATCTAACATTTAAAACTCCTCCAGAGAAAAGTGGTGCTTCTAATTCAAAGAGTTATGACGTGGCCAATAAATGGCTCAGTATTATGAGCCTTCAACTTCGGGAAGCTGGGTCTGCGGGGTCAGGATTGTACAACATTGCTAGCATAAATGTGACCATTCAGTAGCACGTTTAGTCAGTTACTAGGTCCTGCTTTCCGACTACCTTCTGTCAGTATACAAATCAAACATCGACCACGGATGGAGATATCAAAGGAAATAGCTTCTTTAAGGAAAATTGTGTTTTTGATCAAGTCAGACAATCATTTTGAGTAACTGGGAAAAGTAAATTCTGGTAAAGTATTTTTTTCAGGTATCTTAAAGCTTTTTACTTTTACTATATAAAAAGTACTTTTACTATTTACTCACTACATTTTCAAAACAGGCTCGTTACTGTAGCCTTTTTTGTTTTTCTGTTATATTTAGGCAATTCTAGTCAGGCACCTAAGGAAGCCCCAATTGGAATCCCAGGTTCTTGATTTGACATGTTGCATTTTTGCAGCAAAAATGACGCAATCGTGGTGGTTCCGTGTGTCCACTTCATGATTTTGAAGGAGCTCTGGCAGAGCATGTGTGCCTCTACAGGCATTTATATGATTCATCTGTGACCGATCATAGAAATACTCAGACGGCTCAAAATTTCGGAGACTACTGCAACAATGGAAGGGTCAAGTATGCTTAAACGGTTTTGCATTTTCATGTGCTCTGTGCAGGAAGCCTTCCTAACACCTTTTAATGTTCAGCATAATGCATTCTACTCGCCAAAATAATTGTATACTTTCTACACTGTTTTCATTATTCAGACACTACAGGCTTTCCCATGAACCTGGGAAGATGAATTTTATTTCTGCGATGAATATAAGGCATATTAAAAAACATCAACTACAATATTTTTTAAAGTTTTGCATAAGTGTTTTAGTTAAATAGTGTAGTGGAGTGTTTAAAAGAAGAAGCCATATTTAGAACAACCAATCAACCTACTGCTTTATGCACTCAGGAAACATGGGGAGAACACACAATAAACAAACCCAAAACACAGACAGAAACTGAAATGGGACTAAACATTAAATGCTGTAGCTGAATGGCACCAATGCTACCTCCTGTGATACTGTTGTGCCCCATATATCTGTGTAACCTACAAAACTATTTGGGAGAAACTGACTTCCATCACTAGCTTAGTAACTACATTAGTCTCCTAGTCTCCCCATTGCAACACAACACTAAGAAAAGAAACACTGAGTAATGTCAGAATAAGAAGATTTGGGTAAATTTGGGTGCACTTACATATTTAAGTAAAGCATTCTTGAGTTTTTTCCAAAACATGGTTCTTAATTATCACATTCAGCAAATTATCCAGAGACGAGGAGCTGAGGGTTAAAGGCCTTGCTCAAAGGATCACCAGTGACCGCTTGGTAAATCCAGGTTTTGAACTCATAACCAATTAGACGTCCTTTAACCACACACCCACGGTTTCCCTCTTTTTTCTTAGCACTACTGATGAAATCACCGCAGTGACACAGAAAACATCTTTCAGACTATAACACAAGTCCATAAAGTGCAAAACCGAAGGCAATAAAACAGAAAGAGTTGATGCCGTGGGATTAAACAACCTTCAACTACAAACTTTCACCCAATAAAACTTCAACTTTATTTAACCCACACTGACCCAATGAGAGGGCCACATTCCAAACCCCAGCCTCGTCTTCCCTCCACAAATTACCCAGAAAATCCAACGAGTGATGTCTCTGCACACTGAGGCATGTAAACATGAGGAATGTGGCCTCCTTCCTCTTAATGTCAATCACAAGCTCTCGCCTTTAAAAGGGAATTTAAAATGGTCTTAGCTGAACCTGTCAAGCAAAGCTTACTAAAAATGTCTTAAGAAGAAATTAATCAGAGGTGCCTGTATGGCTCATAGATTTCACTCAAGTAGACGTAGAAGTTCTACTAAAAATTCTACTAAATGTAAAACGGTAAAAGTATTTCCTCAAAATGCAATTGTTGGACACTGAGACTGGGAGAGTGAGAGGATGGCACAATATGGTCATTTAGAAACCCATTGCTGTGGCAGTCTGAGGGTCTTAGACTTCATCCAAAGGACCCCAAGGAAGGAAGGCTCTAGAAGTCTGTCTGTCAACTTGCTGGACATTCAGTTGTGAGGCCAGCTCTGAGCTTTCCTAAGTGCTAGCAATGCCCCTGCTTTTTCCACCGGCAGCCATTAAATTTGCTCATAATGGGCTGACAAGTCAATCACACTCTGCCACTAGCACTCTGCACCACTAGCACTCTAATAATGGCCACATTTGGAACTGTCACAAACTCCATAGCCTTAGACAGACCTGGTTTTTGGAGATTATTGGGAAGATGCTGAAGGTTCGAACAATTTCAGCGCTTCGCCTTTCTCGACTTTTCTCATTTCCTCAGTTTTCCTATTTCTCACACCCTTTCTGTGCATCGAGAGAAAGTTAAAGGCAGATGAAAGAGATTTTGCATTAGCTATTCTCACATGAGATCGGTTTTTGCTAGGATTCCTGGGAACACGCAGAAGATGAAACCGTTTCAAGCTCCCTTTTTCTTCTTTTTCGCTCTCTATGTCGTTTCCGCTTTATCTAACGTCAGACAGAAAGGGTGGTAGATGCTTTAATATCGGCAGACAGCCTGTTGATTGGCAGACAGCTTGGTGCTGTTGGACGAAAGAGAATCTTGGCTTTAGAAAAAAAGGGTGAATGTGTGTGTATTGGGTCACTTGCTCTTTTAAAGGGGTCGCCCCTGTTAAGCCAGCTTTCCCTGACAGCTTGTACTCATTACCGGAGGAAAGGGGTAATGGAGGGGGTCAAGGGAGACATGGATTGGACAGGGGACTCGACTGAAACGAGCTTCCTTTTAATTAGGTCGGCCTACTTCTAAGCAAGCATCATCTAAAGGACAAAGGATGTGCAAGTGGGTGTTTATTAAAAAAAAAAGAAACATGTACATGCAGTACTGTGCAAAGGTCTTAGGCCACCATTAGATTTGTTGTTTTAGAAATGGTAGAATGACCATACATAATTATTTCTCTTGTCCCTTTATTAAGATACAAACAGAAACTATAGGAAACACAACATTTTCGGAACAAAATGGCTTCTGTAGGCAAGTCAGTATTTAGTGTGACCTCCCCAAAAAAGGTGGTTTCTTGGCTTCTACCCTTTCAAAGAGAGCATTCCTGATCAAGCTTCTTCATACTGTAGAAGGGTCAACTTGGCATCCCGATGATGCTCACAGATGCTGCTTATTGCTAAAGTCCATGGGGAGATCCTGTAGCCAATAAAAGCAGGTTTTTTTCTGATATTTTTTAATAATGCATCCATTACTGGTTGTATTTAATAAAGAGACTGCAATATAATTATATATGGTCATTATACCATTGCTAAAACAACTATATATATATATATATATATATATATATATTTATATATATATATATATATATATATATATATATATATATATATATATATATTATATAATATATATATATATATATATATATATATATATATATGCTCATCAGGCTGGAAGACGTTACAAAACCATCTCTTAAGAGTTTGAACCCTACCAAGTACAAACTGAGGAATTTCAAGACCACTATTACTCGGTTGTCCAACAAAAGATCACTCCAAGAGAAAGGCCTGTAATAGTCCAAGAGACCAAGGGTAACTTCTAAGCAACTAAAGGCATTCCTCACATTCCCTAATGTTGATGTTCCTGAGTCCATCACCAGGAGAACACTGAATAACAACATTGTGCATGGTAGGATTGCAAGGACAAACTGTTTTATGGATGGATGAGAATGAAATAGAACTGTTTGGTTTAAATGAGAAACATTATTTCTGGAGAACAAAAAACACTGCATTAATAAGAAAATGATCCCATACAAGAAACATGGGGGTTGGTAGTACTGCGATTGGGGCCTGTTTTGCTGCATCTGGACCATCAATAGAAGGTGGGTTATGCAGCAAGACAACGACTCTAAGCACACAAGTTATTCTACCAAAGAATGGTTGAAGAAGACTACAATTAATAAATTGGAAAAGGTCCTAGCCTTAGTGGTATATACTACCATATTCACTGAGAGGCTGAAACTTTAAAAACAGATGTTACATGAAAAAATTATAATGATAGTAATAATATTTAGTTATATAGTAACTTTCATATGCATAGCAGTTCAAAGTACTGAAGTAAAGTTATATGCTGGACCTTTCTAGCTACATAAGACTTCATACAGAAGTGTGTGTCATGATTTGCCGCAGTCACATGCGAGTAACTAGAGTACTCCTGTCTATACCTTATCTACATTCTCCAGAAGATAACAAGGCACGTTCTTTTGCCATGAAAAAGCCTTGCCGCGTGCACTACGACAATCTGTCCATGTTGTACAACCTTTTTTTGTGTCCACACACATCTGTGACCACTCCTGCTCTGTAAAACTGGATCTGTTCAGACACAATGGCTGAATGTAGCTTGTATTTGTTAACAGGGCTGCTATTTCACCAGCCTGAGTGTGTGTTTTACGCTGTCGTTTGCTCTCCACAGGGCCTCTGGAAGCAGAAAGCCCTGCCTTTACATAAAAGACAACATTTTAAATAGCTTTTGTCATTAATGCTTTATTAATTGCCCGCGGCAAAGAGAGCTCGACGCGGGGTGTGCTGGAGAAGTGTGACACTTTTAGGTCAGAAGGACTATGTCTGGGAGAAGACAGCAGCAATGCCCGCTAGGCTTGGTGGGGGAACAGGGCTGGGTTCTACATTTACATGTACCTTTAGTCATTTAGCAGACACACTTATCTTCAACTGATACAATCTTACAATGTACAATCCAAGCAATAGTGGGTTAAGGACGTTGCTCAAGGACCCAACTGTGGCATCTTGGCATTGCTGGGGCTTGAACGATGGGATTCCAATCCATAGTACAGTACCTTAGACACTGCCCCACCACAGTCCCAGGGTTTTACCTTCAGCTGATAGATTGATTCAACTGAACAAGCTTTTACCCGCCAACACTCCCCCATCTTTGGAGAATATGTTTAACTTCATTTGACTTTTTTGGCTTGTTTACCCCTGTCCTATACTTCATTTTTTCATTTTTCTTCTCCTTCTCCTCCTTCCACACCCGTCTATATAAGGTCTCACAGCTAACAATGCATATCAGAGCAAAAAACCAACCATGAGGAGGAAAGAACTGCCTGATCACAGCTCTGGAGAAGACTACAAAAAAATCTGGTGCAATAAAAGTTCCCAAGAGCACCTTGGCCTCCATAATTCTCAAATGGAAGAAGTTTGGAACAACCAGGACTCTTCCTAGAGCTGGCAGCCTCAACAAAATAAATAATCGGGTGAAAAGGGCCTTGGTAAGAGAGGTGACCAAGAACCCAATGGTCCCTCTGACTGAGCTCCAAAGATCCTGTGTGCAGATGGGAGAAACTTCCAGAAGGTCAACCATCACTGCAGCACTCCACCAATCTGGGCTTTATGGCAGAGTGTCCAATCTAGGTTTCATCAAACCAGAGAATCTCGTTTCGTACAGTCTGAGAGTCCTTTAGGTGCTTTTTTTGCAAACTTCAGGTGGGAGTTATAAATATATGTCTCATATATATGGGAGTTATAAATAAATACGATTCAAATAATCCAGTTTTAATTAGATTTGAGGATGCAAGTGTTCAGATAGTGGAGTTTGTCTATAACAGAACAGCTTATCAGCTTAACTATTATTACTGCTATTATTAGTATTACTCCTGGATAGTTAACTCATGTAAAAAGATGCACCAAGACATCAGGGTGTGTCCTTTTTGGCTGTGTACTTTTTTATCAGCAAGTACATCATCTGAGAAGCTCAAAACAGTTTGACCTGAGTGTGTGGTGAAGTAAATGTTTCTGCTGTTTCATTTAACCCCAGAGCATGGTCATTTCCGGAGACTTTTCATGGCTTATTGCGGTAAAGCGAAGATTGTGTACATTTTTAGCTGGTCCTATTCCAAATGCTGCTAGGAACATGCTATTTCTGTGGCGCTCTTTCTCACCTTCACGTCTGAGGTGTCACGCTGGCAGTGCCTCCACGAGCGTGTGATCCCCGAGAAGGTGTGGTTGGGGTGATCAAACTTGTTGCCGCTGGTGCTGAGAAAGAAGGTCGTAAAGGGTTCCTGGATTTGGAGAGGCAAAAAGAGCACGTCACACACTTTTGTTAACACAAAGACACACTTCATTAGCACGCAGTGTTTATTCCAGACGCCAAAACCATAGAGCAGAACCCAATCCAGGCTGCATCGCGTTTCACCGAGACGTTGTCACGTGATCCCTTTCCTGCCAAGCTTGACTGATAATTAACCACTTGCTTTGACAAATCTGCATTTTTCAAAGGAACTAATGTTATTCCACTACATAAACACCAGCAAAGTGAAATCCAAATTCATTTCTATGGTAATTTGAGGCAATCGCATGATTGAGCGCTCCAGGAAGCTGGAGGAAATGTTCCGTTTGCATAAACATCTCAATGTGGAGGACATATCTGTCAGATTATGGAGAGTTAGTGCAAGGTTTTTTCTCTCTTTCCCCCTTCTCCTCTCATTTATGCTAGCAGCGCCTCAGGCAGAATTAATTACTGAATCTGGCCTGTTGAGGAGCAGAGCTCTACCTCTAATTGGCTCATATTCAGCATCATCAGCCCAGGCTAGAGTGACATGACGAGGCAGGAAGAGGCTGAGAAGAAGAGAGAACGGCATCTAGATCCTCATCCAAAAGTAGCTTAGGAACTGTCACCAAACCCTTTCTCCAAATCATCATCAAACCTGCAAACTTCTGCTCTGGTCAGATTCAATGCCGTTAATTTAGGGTACACACGAGACTACAACAGACTGTCTTTATCTAATTAGAAATATATGCAGGTCCTTTGTGACCTCGCCAACTATTACACGCCTTGCTCTTGGAGTGATCTTTGTTGGTTGACCATCCTAGGGAGGGTAAAAATGGTCTTGAATTTCCTCCATCTGTACACAATCTGTCTGACTGTGGATTGGTGGAGTCCAAACTCTTTAGAGATGGTTCTGTAACCTTTTCCAGCCTGATGAGCATCAACAGCTCTTTTTCTGATGTCCTCAGAAATCTCCTTTGTTCGTACCATGATACACTTCCATAAACATGTGTTGTGAAGAGCAGACTGACAGATCCCTGTTCTTTAAATAAAACAGGGTGCCCACTCACACCTGATTGTCATCCCATTGATTGAAAACACCTGACTAATTTCAACTTCAAATGAACTGCTAATCCTAGAGGTTCACATACTTTTGCCACTCACCAATATGTAATACTGGACAAAATACTGGTAATACATTTATTCCTCAATAAATAAATGATCAAGTATAATATTTTTGTCTCATTTGTTTAACTGGTTTCTCTGTATCTACTTTCCGGACTTGTGTGAAAATCTGATGCATGCACACACATATTACTGGAGTGTAGCTCCACACTGTAGCTGTGCCGGAAGCAGCTAGAAGAATCAAGTGTCTTATCCACTTAAACCTAGTCAGGACAATATTGGTAGCTGCAGGTTGCAAATATTTGAAGCTTGTTTATAAAGTGTATTTGCTTATTTGAGCTTGCTCCCCGATCCTGTCTCTTTCTCTCTAATATTCCTGCAAATTGATTTTGTTTAACCTCCAAAGTTTAATGTAAAACAAACAATTATTATTATTATTATTATTTTAACAATAATCATATTCACTCTCTCACATTGTTGTAGGCCATCTGTTTTGGGGCATATTGTACTGTATATAAAAATAATAATTAGCTAGTATTACCTTCAATAATACATTTGATTGCTTTGAATCGCGTTACATGTTTTTTTTAAATAAGCCAATTCACTTCTTATGGACTTTTTCTCTCATGAGATCCGGCAACCCTGGAATAAAATGGAGCATCTGCACAACGGCTACCATACAGTCTCTGAAATGCAGTATATGTGAGGAATTTGAATATTCTCCCTCTTCTAGATATTAGGAAATATTGAAACAGATACAGAAGCTTGTCATTTACGTCCCATCCTTCTGTGAGATGTGAGGCTGGTTGTAAAGCAGAAATCTGATTACAGCTTTAGTCATGTACACCCAGACTTTTCCCATTATCTGATTATCCTAGTGCATGCAGACCCGATGATCGGATTACTGACAAAATCTGATTTTCTGTAGGTATTGGATTATTCCGTGCATGTAAACACACTCACTGAGTGTAGAGTGTAAGGGTGACTATATCTAGTCCATACTTTTCCATCTCCCACACCAATCCTACCAGTGAACTGATGATCCATGTTCCCAAATCAGTTGTCATTTCCAAGGACTATCCCATGCCTGACCCACACCCTTCATCTTGCAGGTGGTGAACCCAAAAGATGGATCCAAGTCGCCATTTCAGACTGAGCTCACACCGCCAAAACTGCTATTCAAAATAGAAAAACTGCTATTCAAAATGAAAGCTGATCTTATAATTTGCAATGTCCTATGTGTATATTTTATTTCATATTTGACCTATATAGAGTAGAATCCCAAATAGCTAGTCTGTTATCATTAAGCATAAAGAAACATAATTCACTGCCACGGTATTTATGTGATGTTGGTCATTCTTTTGACTAATTACTAATCATCCCTTCCTCCACTCCAAACACGCATGCAGACCCGATCTCTTAACAGTGTGTGAACCTTCCAGTCTCCTGGTCCAGGACGCATCAGACCATACGAGCTACCCTGTTATTGAAGCGTGTTTCTCAGGACCTTCTCTAGTGTGTGCATGCACTGGTCTGTAAGTGGTTAGCACTCTCACACATGCTGCTTTATTGGGCTGAGATAGTCTGGCTCTGTGAGCTCGATCCTGGCTCTGGACTCCGAGTTTGACTAACGTTGTGCTGTAAAGGAAGCTGCTGACGTGCAGCGCGATCAACTATCAAAGCAATTCTCGTTCAAAGGCCTCGCTCTTTGGCATGAAGTATTGAAACGTTAGGAGAGAAACAGATGATGCTTATACAAATGGCATCTTATGATCATTTCACAAATGTAAAAATGTTGGAGTTCTCCGTGATTAGTGGCCATCCCAGACATCAAAGTTGCTGTATGCAGAACTGCACGCATACACAACTTCAAACGGGGTGAAATCGATTCCAGTCAGTTTAAAATTGCAGTTTTGGCAACGATACAAGGTATCACGTTAGCATGATTTGCTGAAATTCAAAATTACACTGGTCACTCATTACGGAGAATGGCCTCTAATGTTATAAGCTTTTATACATGTAATAAGTATGAAAATAATAATACATCTATTTTCTTTACTATATTTTCTTTTATATATATATATATATATATATATATATATATATATATATATATATATATATATATATATATATATATATACACATATATACATACATACAGTGGGGCAAAAAAAGTATTTAGTCAGCCACTGATTGTGCAAATTCTCCAACTTAGAAAGAGGAGAGAGGTCTGTAATTTTCATCATAGCTACACTTCAACTATGAGAAACAAAATGAGAAAAAAATCCAGGAAATCACATTCTGGATTTTTAAAGAATTTAATTGTAAATCATGGTGGAAAATAACTATTTGGTCAATAAATTTGGTTCAATTCAATGCTTTGTAACATAACCTTTGTTGGCAATGACAGAGCTATCAGCTCTATATAATGTAAATGCACATACATATATTATTATTAGCTTTTATTATCAGTTTTGACGTGAGCTGGTGCTGGACTTACTATTCGGATGAGCCAGTGGAGGGTGGAGGCTGCGGACGAGTAGTGGGCGGTGTAGTGGCAGGATGGATTTTCTTCTTCCCATGTCTCATAGCGCTCTGCATAGAAAACTGCACGCTTTGGGTTCAGAGCTCCGATTGGCTGAAAAAAAGAGGAAACGTCCATTATCATCATCATTATTACACTTAGCAGACAACCTTACAAATGATACTCTTACAAGGTACGATTTCCAGTACAGAAGTGTCTGTTAGGGGGTTTGCTCAGTGGCAAAATAGTGGTAGCTTGGTAATGCTAGGACTTGAGACCTGTAAGTGTCACACCACCACTGTCAATTATCTTCACACCATTTATCAGACGCTTTTTTTTTCAGAGTAACTACCGATCGGTACAATACAAGAACTTGAACCTTCTGGTCACTAATCCACCGTGTCAACACTGCTTATGCTGGTAGACGTTACTTTTGTGATGACCCTGATGAAAACATCCCTCTTTCTGGAAACCAAATGTTGCTCCAGTTGAAATTTCAACACTTTTCACATGTAAGCTCTTAGTTTTGACATTTAATCCAAACAAGGCTTTATATGCCAGATTTTATTCTGATGAACTCTGTGTGATTTTTAGCGTGTACATTTACAGACGGAAAACTCTCTTGTAAAAAGAGCTGATGCGTTCGTTACATGTGTCGGGAGTGCATTGTATATGTGCGCGCTCGCATGTGTGTGTGTGTGTGTGTGTGTGTGTGCGCGGTATAACCCTGCTGAATGTTTGATGGGCGAGACTCTGCAGAGCTCCATTAGCTGCTGGTTTGAACTCAGCACTGGGCTCTGTCTGTCACACCCTATTACACTCCTTGTACTCAAGCCCAAACTTTACAGCTACTTTAAGATACATTTGCTGATATGGTTTATATATGTCATGCAAACCTACAATTTGTGACTAAGCTTAATAACATGGGTGATGCATGCCAAAAATGACACAAACTTCCACAAACGTAGGCTCTAATTTACATTTACAGCGTTGAACAGATGCCTTTATCCAACTGATACAAACGTACAAAGTACAGTACTTTGCAAAGTATCTTAGGCCACCATTAGATTTGTTGTTTTAGCAATGGTATAATGACCATATATAACGTTTTGCCAATGACTGACAATTTCAAATTTGGATTTGACCTTTTCTACTGATCTTAATTCCAATCTTTGCGAGCTTTAGCATATCTTAGCCTTGTTCCCCTTCCGAAAAAGTGGTTTCTTGGATGATGTCCTTGCAAAAAGACCATTCCTGATCAAGCTTCTTCAGACTGTAGAAGAGTCAACTTGGTATCTCGATGAAGCTGCCAGATGCTGCCATTGCTGAAGTGTAAGAGCTGGTCACACTAAATATGTGCCACTGTAGCCTGCTGACGTTTTTCAGTTTTTTAATACTGCATGCAAAAGTCCTGTATTGTCTGGTTGTATTCTAATACAGAGATTGAAAATAAGTATATTTGGTCAAACGGTGGTACATCTAATCTAATGGTGGCCTAAGACTTTTGCACAGTACTGTACGTTTCAAGAATTTGTCAGCTAAGGATCTTGCTCAGTGGCAAGCGACTTGAAAAGGGGGTGCAAAGGACTGTGACTGATATCTTATCCCTTTTGTGGGTTTGTCGAAATAAATAAGAGATTATATCATTAGGTTCAAGCAGGGTAGGGTCAATGCAAATCCATTCATTGAGCACCTAGAGCATGATTTATTGAAACTGTATTGAACTCTTAATTCAAGAATAATGAGTCATTAATACAGCTGGTACAGATTTTGCATCATGGATTATTTATTTATTCATCCCACACTCAATCAGTCAGTCAGTCAGTCACTTAATCACTCACTGACCATCTGACAAGATGGAATTTTACTTGTCTTCATCAAGAATGGCCCAAAGTCCAGCCATAGCCTGTCCTGCTGTAAGTAGTTTCTCTACAATGTACTCGACTGCCAGCATGGAGGCGACAGCAGTTAAGCAAAGCTTCCAATCATTTTTGGTGGACCTATAAGATTTTCAGCCAATCAAAACGGAAAAGACACATCTGGTCGAGGTTGACCAAGCAGGTTGGGTTCCTTTTTGAGTCCTGGTCCTCCTAAGGTTTCTTCATTATAGCATTAAGGAAGTTTTTCCTTGTCACTGTCACCCCAGGCTTGCTCAGTTAGGGCTTTGGTTCTGGAAAGTTTGGTTGGCATGGCAGGCTCAGTCAGCCAGAGGATGGAGGGAGTTACTGCCCTCTGTTGTGTTCATTTTAGATACAGCTCTGTTCAACTTTATCTTTTGGTTATGCGCAGATACTGAATCACAGTTTAGAGGCCCTGAGCATAGCCATTGTGGTGAGACTAAGCAGACAATGAGCAATAACAACACTTGTGTTAATACTTTGGACTCGCCAAAATAACACAGGGCACCCCTGGTCACAAGTTCAATTTTAATTGTAAATGTACTCATTCTATTTACATTATACTGATTTGTGTTCCTTTTGTCCCATAATGGAGAAGAAATGCAGATTCCAAGTAGGAAATGCCTGCTTTCTGTTATTTTCAGTGGCATGCATTTTATAGTTTTTCTTTTAACTCAAGTACTGTATAATCCTGAAGTGGATTCATAATTCAATTTGCATGACCTTTTTCTAAACTCTTTTAAACCCTTGTAAAAATGGTTTTGCTCAACCTGCTCTGGATTGGTCTGATCCTTCACTGCAGGACTTCTTAATCTTTGTAAATCAACTGCAAAATATATACCGACTACACTACTGATGTCTGTGTGCAGTCATGTCCATGTTTGTGTGTGTGTTTGTGTGTGAGAGAGAGACAGACAGAGAGAGTGTGTGTTTGTAACAGGTAGTAGGTAATCTGGCCTGGCTTAACCTTGCCTGTCCTGATTTACTCCATACACAAACCAACACTGGCCCCTCTACAGCTAAGCCTGTTCGTGACTCTGCACAATGTCCAGAGTAAACATTCACACTGGCATTAATAAAGCCGAACTGGGCACGGACACAGACGGTGATAAACCTGTCTTCATGCAGTCTAAACAGTCTGCAACGTTTGGATGAGCTGAAAAAAGCTGGAGGACGTGTAAAAATGTTCAAGCTGAGCTGAAACCTGTTCTTGCTGACCATTAAGCATGATCCATCTCTGTAACTCAGCATAACAACACATAATAGCAAGCGTGCCATGAGCGTGATGATCAGAAAGTAAACTACAATGACCTGAGGTCTGATATCCTTCAGCATGATATTCAGTCAAATGGCAGCGGAGCAGGAAAGCCAATAGCTTTAAATGTCACCATGTTTACTGTTCATCCAGCCCCCACAGCTCAGCCCCATACATCAGCTTTCTTAATGTGACCTGATTTCTGCTCCGAGGCTCATCAGTTTAAAGTCATCGCTTTAGAATAGCCTGTTTGTTCTGCTGGCTGCAGGGCAGAAATGCAGGCCACAGGGTAAAACAATCAGCCTTATATTATTCACAATTCTAGGTTCCTTTAATGTATTAATTAATGATTTACTATATAAATGCATACGTGTACACACACATGTACATTTTTTGATGTCCTTGATTTTACTTATTTATTTATTGAGGAAAATTATCCAGTATTACATGTTACTGAGTGGCAAAAGTATGTGAACCTCTAGGATTACCAGTTAATTTGAAGGTGAAATTAGAGTAAGGTGATTTCAATCAATGGGATGACAATCAGGTGTGAGTGGGCACCCTGTTTTATTTAAAGAACAGGGATCTATCAAAGTCTGCTCTTCACAACACATGTTTGTGGAAGTGTATCATGGCACGAACAAAGGAGAGTTGTTGGTACTCATCAGGCTGGAAAAAGGGTTACAAAACCATCTCTAAAGAGTTTGGACTCCCCCAATCCACAGTCAGACAGATTTGGTGTACAAATGGGAGGAAATTCAAGACCATTGTTACCCTCCCCAGGAGTGTCGACCAACAAAGATCACTCCAAGAGCAAGGTGTGTAATAGTTGGTGAGGTCAAAAGGGGGGGGGGGGGGGGGGGGGGGGGTCACACCAGATACTGAAAGCAAAGGCTCGAACATACTTTGCCACTCACTAATATGTAATATTGGATCATTTTCCTCATTAAATAAATGACCAAGTATAATACGTTTGTCTCATTTGTTTAACTGGGTTCTCTTTATGTACTTTTAGGACTTGTGTGAAAATCTGATGATGTTTTAGGTCATATTTCTGCCGAAATATAGAAAATTCTAAAGGGTTCATAAACTATCAAGCACCACTCCTAGGCCACCATTTAATTTGTTCTTTTAACATTTGTATAATGACCGTACATAATTATTTCTCTTTATTAGAATACAACCAGAAAATACAGAAAATGTGTATGCAATATAGAAAAACAAAACAAAAACAAAAAAAAATAAAAAATCAAATCTGAATATTATAGGATCAATATTATGGGATCACGTGGGCAGAAAAAGAGAAAAGACAGCCTAAATCTAAAGATGAACTGCTGGGAATTTCTAAAAGAAGCCTGGTATCATTTACCAGAAGATTACTTCAGAAAACATCAGGACAGTCTCCCTAAAGGAGTTCAAGATGTTCTTAGTGCCAAGGGAGATCACACTAAATACTGACTTTTGCCCGTAGAAGAATTTTGTTCTGAAAATCGTGGATTTTTAATGTTGTGTGCATATTTCCTGTATTTTCTATTTGTATCTTAATAAAGAGACTGAAAAATAATTATATATGGTCATTGTATCATTGCTGAAACAACAAATCTAATGGTGGCCTAAGACTTTTGTACAGTACTGTACGTTGTACCTGTCATATAAAGGCAGTTTTCTAATTCCATAAATGTTTGCGTGTGTGTGGTCAGAGGTCAGAGGAGAATGGCCAGACTGGTTGAAGCTGACAGAAAGGCAACAGGAACTCAAATTACCACTCGTTACCACTCGCACTGAATGCACAACATGTCGAAACTTGAAGCAGATGGGCTACAGCAGCAGATGACAAAACTGGGTACCAACCCTGTTAGCTAAGAACAGACAACTGAGGCCACAATTGGACAAAAGAAGACTGAAAAAATGTTGCCTGGTCTGAGTGGTATTGATTTCTGCTGCGACATATAGATGGTAGGGTCAGAATTTGGCGTAACATGAAAGCATGGAGCCAAGGCAAAAGAGGATTTACTAACTAACTAACCGGCAGCACAGGACACAAGACAGGAACCAACCCTAAACAGGGTACATCCAAGGTCACATGTAACATCACAAACTCCCACTGGAAGACTTTATAGACACTAATTGACCTAACACATCTTTAGAATGCGTCAGGAAACGTACCCCGAGAACATTCATGCAGGCCAAGGAGAACATGCCAATTACACACAAGTGGAATATCAATCAGGAATTGAAGCAGGTATCTGTAAAGCCGTGAGACGACAGCCACACGCCCAAACGCACTATATAAATTTATGTAATTGACAGCGTTAGCTGGTTCTGCAGCAACCACGATGACTTTACAGAGATGGAAATGCATCCTTCATCTGGTTTAACCATTCTGTGTTCCATGTGGATGTATCAGGTTGCCAGATTCTTTCATGTTACTCTAACCTCTTTTAATGGATCCCAAGTTCTGTATCTTACATCTAAATCGACTCAGTCAACGCACGCTTTTATCCCAAGCAAAAGAATGAAGCAGAATACAAGGAAGGAACTGAGCAGACAAAGATTTAAGGTCTCTGCTGAAGGGTGAAAGTGGTCTCGACCACAGCTCAAAAATCTCAACCAAAATCTTTTTCCCTCAATACATCTCACATACTTATCTCACTCTATGTAAGAGTCAGCCAACCAGTACACACTTAAGCAAAAACATTTTTATTGTAAGGGATTTAGAGAGTTTAGGGAAAGGTCATGTGGAATGAATCATGAGCACGACCACAAAAATGTAAATGGAGTCAGGTAAAAGAAAAAACTTGTACTTGAGGTAGCATAACACCTAAAGGAATGTGACATTTTTATAAAAGGGTGATTCTTCAACTGGGGGCATCTTAAATTTACAAAAACAAAATTTTGCAATTATTTTAAATTTTGAGATGTTTATACACATTAAAGTAAGTAATCTTATATAGAACTTATATATGTAATTAAATATTAATAATTTGTAAACAGCTAATAATATGTGTGTTTGTAATGATAGGTAATGACAATGTTCACTTTTTTCAGAATAAAGATGGAAAAAATGGTTTATTAATGCTAGTCAACAGCTACTGCAAGATGCACTTTAAATACATCCACAAAATCTGAACATTTACATTACTATTATTATTTTTTATAAAATACTGCAGTAAATGGTAATGTCGCTGAATAAACCTACTCTATGATCAGGAGAAATATATGATTAAATTCACACTTCCAGACATCAAAATTTCTCTCATGGCTAATATATGCTCCCCATCAGCCTTTGTTTCCATGATTATGACATAAACAAGTGTTACCTTCAAATAATTTGCTATAAAAATCAGAGGCTGTTGCTGTAATTGCAGTAATGTCGGGGACAATAACATATTTGTTCACAAATATGCAAAAGTTGTCATCATGTGGTCTGATGAAACCAAAATAGACTATTTTGGTAAAAACTCAACTCGTCGTGTTTGGAGGAAGAAGAATGCTGAGCTGCATCCCAAGAACACCATACCTACTGTGAAGCATGGGGGTGGAAACGTCATGCTTTGGGGCTGTTTTTCTGCAGAGGGGACAGGACGACTGATCCGTGTTAAAGGAAGAATGAACGGGGCCATGTATCGTGAGATTTTCTAAGCCAAAACCTCCTTCCATCAGTGAGAGCATTGACGATGGAACGTGGCTGTGGGTCTTCCATGAACATGGACAAACAGAAAGTCCCAAAACACACCGCTCGGGCAACGAAGGAGTGGCTCCGTAAAAAGCATTTCATGGTCCTGGAGTGGCCTAGCCAGTCTGGCCAGACCTCAGCCCATAGAACATTTGTGAAGGGAGTTGAAAGTCTGTGTTGCCCCAAAACATCACTGCTCTAGAGGAGATCTCGCATGGAGGAATGGGCCAAAATACCAGCTACAGTGTGTGCCAACCTGGTGAAGACTTACAGGAAACTTTTTGACCTCTGTCATTGCCAACAAAGGTTATGTTACAAAGTATTGAGTTGAACTTTTGTTTTATTGACCAAATACTATTTTCCACCATAATTTACAATTAAATTCTTTAAAAAAATCCTACATGTGATTTCCTGGATTTTGTCTTCTCATAGTTGAAGTGTACCTATGATGAAAATTACAAACCTCTCTCATCTTTCTAAGTAGGAGAACGTCAGCACAATCAGTGGCTGACTAAATACTTTTGCCCTACGATATAGGTATGTATATGTATATGTATATGTATATAATATATATATATATAGATATATATATATATAAATATATATATATATATATATATATACATACACAAACACACACACATATATATATATATATATATATCTAATATATCTCTATATATATATATATATAATATATATATATATATACTGTGCAAAAGTCTTATGCCAGTTCTATTTACCAGATTAGATACACCATTGTTTTAGCAATGGTATAATGCCTATATAATTATGTATCAGTCTCTTTATTAGATTACAACCAATGTAGGACGTTATGTAATGATAAAGACTGAAAGAAACCTCCCCTTACAGTTGATCAATAGCAGCATTTGGTAGCTTCATCAGGACAAGTTGACCCTTCTACAGTACAAAGAAGCTTAATCAGGACTTTTTTTGGAACGTTGGCAGCCAAGAAACCACTTTTTCAGAAGACTTGGGTTTGTGAGAGTTTGGAGATGTGTTGCTGAGGTCATAGATTGCCCTCATGTCTATGTCACCTTCTGGCTCTTTCTTTTAGTTATGCTGTAATAGCCAGAGCTGCCAGAGTCCCTGCTCGCCTGCTTGCACTTCATCACCATTTACATCTGACTTAAGGTTTGGATCTGGCTCACCATCCTTAACATTTTGTTATCTCTCCCTTTGCCAAGCTGAACGTGAAATACTACTGCTACTGTGGCCCGAACTGATGCTGGTAAAGATCATTTGCCTGCTGTCATCCCCGTGCCTGGACTATCTGATCCTGATTTAATAACTGGACCAGACACTTTCCCAGTCCTCTGTGACTATTAACTGTTACAGATCAACTGACAGAACTTTTATTCAAAGTTTTACACTGAACATTTTCTGGCTTCTACATAATTACAGCTTCTGAATAATAATTGATCTTATTGTCGGGTCTCGTCCAGAGGAGGATGAGTTCTCCAGGAAAACTAAGAACAAGGAGACTTACAGCAGATGGTATGGCCTGCTCAGAGCCCTGTTCTCAACATCACGGAGTCAGTCTGGGAGAATAAGAGACAGGAGCAAGTGAGACAACCCATGTCTTCAGAGGAACTGTGGCAGGATCCCCAAGAGACTTGAGAAAACATACCCGCTGAGTACCTTCAAAAACTGAATGTCAGTGCACCTGAGACTGCTGGAGAGAGAATCGAGGATCATTTTAAGAAAGGGTGGTCACACCATATATTGATTTGGTTTAGGTTTCTTCTGTTTGCCAGGTTTATTTGTTCCCTATTTGAATTGAGTTTCTCAAGATTTCTTTCTAATTGGTCTCAGAGATTATTTCCTCCCTCAAACACAGTTTATTGCATTTGCATTTGACAGTCATATTAAACACAACCCAATTGCCCAAAACATCCCATTACACCTTTACTTATCGTAGTCAGGGTCATGGTGAGTTCCAAATACTTTTGTGGAATTTAAAAGGCACAGGTAGACAAAGGTATACGCCGGACAGGGCACCAGTAACATCATAGAGCTCCGTAACTGCACCACTCAAACTTCATGCTGCCCAGTCCTTTGAAATCCCAGGTCCCCAGAAACTGCTGTTTTCAGCAGCTGGCTCTTACTGCCAAGCCACAGGAGCCGCTAAGGTATAAAATCTGAAATATAAAGGTGTCCAGGTGAGGTGATTCACTGCAGCAGGTGATCCAGGTGGCTCCAGGTGAAGTAGGGTAGTGAATCAAGATAATGTATCAATGTTCAATCAAGTAGGTCTGGAGGGCTAGCATGTCAGCAGGTGAAGAACGACAGCAGTCGTCTCACAACTCCTTAAGTAAAAATAATCTCAAAGCTCCTAAAGCACAGTGATGTATGTAAAGTGGTAAAGCACGTCTGTACTGAAAGTAAAGCAAGTCTTGATTTAGGAAGGGTACCTAACCAGTTTCTGCAAGTATTTTTGATTTACTTCCTCCACACTTGTACACCACTGTGAATACTCCATTAAAAATCCGTTAGAATAGGACAAATTGGCTCCTAAGGCCTTTCAGTCACCCCTGGTAGCAGGCAGACATGTGGAATGTGGGCAGTCAATATTAATACACTCAGTGTCACAGAGTGTGTGGAAGCAAGTCCTGAGGGGCGATCGATAGTCTTCTCTCAGAAGAAGGAGTGGGTAGAGGTTAGGTTCATGGATTAGCATGGAGGGCTTTTGCATTAGTTGGAGTAAGAGGAGGTGGACATGGCAGTTCAAACTAAGTGAGCACAGTGGTGGAAAAAGCAAACGATGAGCTGGTAAAGATGAACCAAGAACCAGACTCATTGGTAGTTTGATTGAGATTTGAAATCGCAACCTTCCATTTAGCACTGTCCCCTCATAGCAAAAAGGTCCTGGGTTTGATCCCAGGTGGAGCCATCTGCGCCCTCCCCCTGTCTGCATGGGTTTACTCCAGGTACCCTGGTTTCCTCGCACAGTCTAAAAGACATGCGTTTTAGGCTAATTGGTGTATCTAAAGAGCTGATAGTTTGTGTGAGTGTGTGTATGATTGTGTATGTGCCCTGTGATGGACTGGCATCGTGTCTAGCGTTGTTCCTGCCTTGTGCCCCATGTCACTGGATAAGAAAATTAATGAATGAACCTTCCATTTACTGGTCCATTGCTTTGAGTACGGTATATGACCAGTCTGTTGATAGTCGATCAAGGACCAAAGACCTGGCAACCTCATCAAGATTGATGATCCTTGATTTTTTTTTTGTTAAGGAAGCTAACAGGCTGACCCAGGTCAAATGGATAGGCAGAGAGACTTGAATTTCTAGACAACCAGGGTACAAAAATGGGGGCATAATCAAAGAAGACAAAGCTATTGCAAGGCATGTAAATACTCAGATAAAGGTTGGCTCACTGACTACAGGATCCTGGTTTAATTAGGTAAGTAAAGATGGATGGAATAATGAACAAGTCAGGGATTAGTAGGCTGGCAAATGAGAGCTGGGGACTTACTTGGAGATGTACATATGCAAGGAATTCTGGGAACTGGAGTCCATTGGATGAAATGACTGTATATGTGACACTTGTGGAGCTACAGCTAATGATCATACTTTTACAGGTCCATAATGTGATCTACAGTACTGTGCAAAAGTCCTAGCCCCCACTAGATTTGTTCTTTGAGCAATGATATAATGACAAAATATAACATATTGTCGACGACTGAACCCAAAAATTTCAAACTTGGATTTAATACTGCACACACATTTCTTGGGATTTTCTGGTTGTATTCTAATAAACAAATAATTATATATGCTCATTATACCACTGGTAAACCAATGGTACATCTAATCTAATGGTGGCCTAAGACTTTTGCACACTACTGTATATTAACTTTACATTTTTTGTTAAAGGATTTGTGGATTGTAGGCACTGTCTAATGTCAAAGTATTGATCAATTTGTAATGAATAAATAATTTAACCTCTATGGAGAGCAATTTTATACCATATTTCTATCATTTTTAATGCTTTCAATATTGGGGAAAAAATGAAAGTTTCTGACATTTGCAAAACATTTTGTCTCAAAATTGAATTTGTCTCAAAATGTTATGTCTTGTTAAGAGTTCATGAGAATTTTCAAGTGTATATAATTATTTAACATGCAAAGGTTGTGCTAGTTAATTAGTGTGCTGGTTAATTCACCAGGGATACCCAAACTTTTGACTCTTTGACTTAATGTACATGTGAGACACTGGTGCCTTGTCCAAGGCATGCTCCAGATAAGCTACGGACCCACCTCAAACCATTACCAGGATGAGTTGGCTACTGACTGAATGAGAAAATGAATAAAAAATACGTACTCCCATAGAGCTATGTCAATAAAATATAGTCATTATGATTGTAGATTCTCAGACAAGTCTGATGAGTGAACTGAGCTACACGTGATATTTTCTACTATTGTTAAAAATTGTGCTCCTGCTTGGCAACTTGTGTATTTTCAATAAACTGCGTAGTTCCCTAACATGTTTCAACATGGATCCATTCCGCAGCAACTCCCACCTTCACATCCTCCCTTCCTCTGGTCCACTCCCTCTCTTTTACTCCCGCTTTAATGACTATCCTCACCAGCCTTAGCATAACTGGCCTGGACCATAGAGGAGTTTATGGAGATCTGCTGAGATTAATGGGCTGATAATGACCTGCCATGTGATGGCAGGGACTGAGCCTGATAGGGCAGCCAGCCACAGGAAGTCTAGCACTCTGTAAAAAGCTTCTTAGTGGAACCGGTCGAAATGCAGATCACTGAAAGCGTAAGACCCACTTAACTCGGAAAAGATTGTCTGGCATGAAACGGAGTGCACGCCAAGTTCAGCGAAGCTGTTAGAGAAGCTAAAGGCCATGTGGAGCAAAGAAATGTTTTCCACTGGGAGCTGGGAGTGACGCGAGTGTATCTTGGATCACACAGTAAAGAAGTGATTTCGTTAGTCAAGCCAAAATGAAACATATGCATTTCCTCCTCGCAAATCCAGTCAAAAAGCCAAGGCATGATTGTGGTCTGAAGTTTGCTTTTTCAGATTGTACCGGAGTTACAAGTTACAAGTCTAACTTATGTAATAATTATGGACTTATATTGCTTGTACATTCTCAGGAAGACAGTTTCACCCTGGTAAAAGTTTAGTACAACCTACTACTAGTACAATAGTTTAGTACAATACCTACTACTTCACATCTGAGCTACTGTTGCTTCTAGATGTTTCCACAAAACCAGCATTCACAGTTGACCAAATCAGCTCTAGCAGTGTAGAAACCTTGGACCAGTGGTGGCTTAATGAACTCAACTATTGAGCAGATGAATCAAGTCCCATCGCTGCCAACTGTTGGGCCCTTGAGCATAGAACTCTAGTTTAACCCTCATCTGCTTGGACTGTACCTTCTCCGATTGCATCAGTTGGGTAAGGGCATCTGCTAAATGCTGTAAATGTAGAATTGACAAACTGACATGACATCCTACAACAAGTCCAACACAGGCCATTCAACTGCCAGTGGCCATGTTTTAAAGCATATAAGGCTTTACATTTAAATTTATGCACATGGTAGCAATGGGTGTGGCCGAAATAGCTTCCGATTAAGCCTAGTGACAGCACACTTGGTTTATCTATTGGTTTATCAATCATCTAAGACAACAGTCAGGCTTGGCAAATGTCTAGATGGAGAACCTCTTGGGAGTGCACCTGAAAGAAAATGCTGAAGATATTGAGAGAAAAAAAAACAACACTGTGCAGATATATAACAATAACAATAACAGAATAACAATTCATAAAAATATCTTTAGATGAAACAAGGAGGATTCTGGTGAGATTTGAATATTTAAAGAATGAATAAAGATCATTATTTATGTGCAACCCCCAATGAGAAAATGTTGGGAGAATATGGAAAATGTCAATAAAAATAGTGTTTCTTTACATTTCTTTTATTTCACTACAGACAGTATGAACCCAAAACATTTCATGTTTTGTCTGGTCAACTTCATTTGTTAATAAACATCCATTCCTGCATTTCAGGCTTTCAATACATTCCAAAAAAGTTGAGACAGGGCAATTTAGGGCCAGTAATGAGGAATAAATAAATAAATGATTTGTTACAAAAAGAAGTATCCACGAAATGCTAGGGCTTTAAGGAGCAAAGGTGGGCAGAGGATCTCCAGTTTGTCAACAAAAGCATGAAATTTGAATTGTTCCTCAAAGAAAGATTGGAAGGGATTTACATATTTCTGCAATTCAAACAATTCAAGGAATCTGGAGACCCATGATCTCTGATCCCGCAGGCGGTACTGCATCAAGAACCATCATTCATCAAAAGCCGATAGAACCACATGAGCAAGGGTTTTTTTTTTCAAACCTTTGTTATGCATTACAGTACGGAGTTACATTCACAAACGCCACTTAAAACGTTACTGTGCAAAAAAGAAGCTATGTTACGAATATGATATATGATTAAACATATAATAATGATAGTGAAACAACATTTCTTGTGTAACATTTTTTTTCCTATTAATGTTTGTTATTATGGTTACATTTGGTCAATAGCATTCAGGTATAAGGAAATGACACACCCGCCATCCAATCAGATGGAAACACTGTCCTTTAGTTCATACCTGTGGGAATATATGATTACTTCTTTCACACTGACCTCATTTACCAAACCTATTCAATGCTAACAATGTCCCACACTGGATTGTTTTAAGTTTATTATTATCAGATGATTCAAAATCAATCTGATCTGTGTTTCAAGATTTAAAGCCCTTCTTAAGCCCCTTACATTTTCCTTGACATGAATGAGATGCCGTATAAAAACAAAATCCCAGCTCACTCATTTGGTTAATGGGTTAACAACAGATAATTTGTACCTGGATTAAAGACTGAAGAATAACAAGCATGAAATTACATTCAGTTTAATGGAAATTGACTTGATTAATGGTTTGACTTTCCTAATGAAGGCATTTGCCAAGGGAAACTTTGCCTTTTAGCCTTTTTCGTAATCCTTTTTCTTACAAAACCTGGGTAATTACCACATCCTGCATTCTGTTATCACTGGATAACTTTTATTTTTTCTTCAAAAGTTTTGCTTCCTGAAAAGTGAGATTATGATAAACAATATCAAGCTGAAAATAAAGATGTATGAATTTGCAGACATTACCCTGCATTTACTGAAGTGAACTCCAATACACTGCATTATGTTCTATGTTCATGAAGTCATAATGATGGTGGCACATTCTATTAGTTCAAGTGAGCTTAAAATGGTTCATTTTTACTCAGCATCTGGTTCCTCTCTTGTCGGTATCCAATTTCCATGGTGGTCATGGTGAAAGCTTTCACTGTGTTTGCCATAAGATCAGTAGGGAACAAGTCCAAATGTGAATGCACAAAAATAATTTTTAATCGCGTTGCACTTCATGATTTTGCACGATTTAAGAATGTCAATCAGCTCAGTGTCATTTAGTGCTCTGCAGCTGCCAAGAAATATCTCAACACTATCCATGCCTTCCATGGTATTTTCTCTGTCCAAAGAGAAATATTTGAAA
The DNA here is from genome assembly GCA_025084515.1 of Ancistrus triradiatus. Lineage (NCBI taxonomy): Eukaryota > Metazoa > Chordata > Actinopteri > Siluriformes > Loricariidae > Ancistrus > Ancistrus triradiatus. Next base: position 17,230 of record JAJAGP010000126.1, on the reverse strand, counting down.
ATTCTGACACTGATGAACTCTGATTTGTGGACAAACAAACATTCATTAATCTTTGCACCAGTTTATAGAATCATCTATCTCAAGTAGTGAACTCCATCACCTTCATTGTTTGTTGCTCACAAAATTTTCCATCAGTCTGAGTTTTACAATGAACAGGAGGGAGGAGAAAGAAATCCAACGTAAAGAATGACCAGCATTCGTTCTTTAAAGCCATTTTAAACCCTGAGATTTCAGGATAGAACTAAAAGAGAGAGTGTTTCAGAGATCAGAAAGCAGGAGAGTGCATTAAGCTGGTGCTATCTGTACTGCGTTTGCTCTGGAGACAGGCATCCAGCAATTCATATTTCAGAGGAAATTACATTAGGGCACAGCACGATGGCAGAGTCTGTCAGGGGGAGTCGCTCTTGTTTTCTCTGGCCTTGTCAGCCAGCGAGAGCGTGATCTAATCAAATTCGTGCAAGTCAAAACAAAGCAGATTCTTCTCTAAAACAAGCTCAAGCATCAGTCAAAGAGGGGGACTTGCAATCGTGAGGATAAATTCTGGAGTGGTCGTGCTTGGACATTATTCAGAATGCACTTGTGGATAATATGTTTGGAGAAGATCTGTAAGTTCAATGATAACCCCCTTAAACTACAGTATTACCCTCATGAAAGTGGCCATTAATGAAAGAACACGACAACAGAAGTAAACTAATCAAGAGATGATCAAAAGTCTCATTTTAAAATCATCTTGTTGCTGGGATACCCATGATAATATGTCGTTGCCCCCCTCCTTTGCAGCTAGAAGGGCATCCATTCTTCTGGAAAGGATTTATACAAGATTTTGTACTGTGTCTGTGGGAATTTTTGCCCATTCATCCAGAAAAGCATTTGTGAGATCAGCCACTGATGTTAGATGGGAGGACCTGACTCGCAATCTCTGTTCTAGATTATCCCAAATGCGTTTGATGGATCTGAGGTCAGGATTCTGTGTGGGCCAGACAAATTCTACCACACCAGACTCACCCGAACCATACCTTTATGGACCAACCCATGCCATCATGCCCCAGTCATGCTGGAAAAGAACAGGGTCTTCCCCAAACTGTTTCCACAAAGTTGGAAGCAAACTTGGTATGCTGAATATTAACATTTCCCACCAAGACAATGGTGATGCAGCAGTTAAGGTACTGGACTACCAAGCAGAAGGTCCAGGACTCAACGCTTCCAATGTTGGGTCATTGGACAGGGTCCTTAATCGTAATTTTTTTTTACTGTGTAACAGCATTCATTTGCCTTGCTGCTTGCTCCTTGCAATAGCTCCACGCCACCCCTAGAGGGTACATCGTCCACTTCGAGAACCACTGATTTAAGAAACAATGAAAAAGGGTATTTGAATTTGAATATTCACTATTCAAACCGCTTTTTAGAATGAGTTCAGTTGGAGAGGTTCGACTGCTTTATACACTCAGAGAAAACATCAAATAATATTGGTGTAATGTCACAATGTGAATTGTCACATGCATTCTGTTTATTATGTTATCTGATGCAAATGCATTTTTGAACACCAGAGGGCACAATCATAATACACATTATTTTAAATTGTTATTCTTCAGAAATAAAAAATGAACGTTTTCACTCAAAGCTACAATAGAACATGTCATTTCCAATTTTAAACCTCTTGTTTTTAGTAATTTCTTTTAATAGCAGAAGACTAAATGTTTATTGTTAAAAACATATTCAAGAAAACGTGCATTGTTTGCATTTCAGAAATTAAAAATCGTAAGAAAATCTAATCATGAACCCAGTATCATGAAGACACTGGTGTGCAGAGTGTATCGTTACCACCCATATCAAACAGGCAATTTGGACTTCTTTCCACATGAACAGTAAGATTTCGTAACAGCAGATTTGCCCGCCTCAGGTAATTATGTCTGCTGTCACTTCATGCTTTTCCCTTTGCGCCTACGTGAAAAGTTCAACAGGAGACAACTCATCTAATTTCCTGTCAAAGCCACAGTAAAGAAGTCGAATAACACGCAGTAGAAAGGCGTCAACGGCGGACTATCCGAACATAAGCACGCACCAATTAACAGCTGAGAGCCAGGCGCTTTCCCTTTTCAATCAGTCACGAGAGAAATAATCATTAGATTCCAATAAATCCGTCTCGCACCTCAACGGCACTCTCACGCTTTAATAAGGTAGCCTTAGCCTCGGGCACAAAATAATCCGACTGGGGTTCTGACTCACTCCCCACGCGAGACGACTGCAGGTGCGTTTGTAGGTGTGGCGCAGACGGAATTAAGGTACGCATGAAGCAGTGGCCCGGTGCTGCTCATCACCCCATCCCTCAGGGGCATTTTCAGAGCTGTGATTGGCAGCTGCTTCCTGCTTGGCGAGATATGGAGGCTCGCAATGAGACTCTTGGCATGAGAGTCTCGTGAGAATGGCAGGTGAAACATTTTGGTCGATGGCGCAACGTCACTTACTTTCCCAGACTGGTATTTGCATAAAACAACGTCAGCATTTTCTATAGTTCTGCTAGGAATACGTGCCATCACCGAGCCAACCAAAAACATCTAACTTTTGGAGTAAAAATATTTTTATAATAACATGGAATCATTCTGGAGTTTCTATGGACTTTGTTTTATAGATTACTGTTGATTCATGTGATTTTATTAATATGACAAACATTTCCCCGGACACTTTATTAGGTACACCTGTTCAACTTGTTACCAAAAATCTAATCAGCCAATCCCGTGGCAGAAACTCAATGCATTTAGGCTTGTATACATGATCAAGACGACCTGCTGAATCAAACTGAGCATCAGAATGGGGAAGAAAGGTTGCTGCTGGTGGTGAAATGGTGTAATATTTTCTTGGCACACCCCAGGCCCCTTAATACCAACTGAGCATCGTTTAAACACCACAGCCTACCTGAGTATTGTTGCTGACCGTGTGTATCTCTTTAAGACCACAGTGTACCATCTTCTGATGGCTACTTCCAGCAGGCTAACACGCCATGCCACAGAGCTGAAATCATCTCAAACTGGTCTATTGAACATGAGTTCACTGTACTCAAAAAGCCTCCACAGTCAGGAGATCTCAATCCAAGAGAGCACCTTTGGGATGTGGTGGAACGAGAGATTCAGGTCATGGATGTGCAGCCGACAAATCTGCAGCAATTGGGTGAATCTATCATGCCAATATGGAACAAAATGGAAGATGCCAAGAAGATTTAAGACAGTTCTGAAGGAAAAATTGGGTTTAACCCAGTACTAGCAAGGTGTAACCAAATAATGGCCAGGAGTGAAATTTTCATCTTCCAGTTGCCTACTACTGCACCAGCTGAACCAAACCAAGCACACACAGCTAGGACATGATCATGTAACGGCTGCATATATTATTGAACACCTCACAGGGTCGAGGTGGATCTGCTCTACTGGCAGTGAACTTTGAGGTGTGAGGTCTCAGCTGGACAAGGACAAGCATCAGGAGGCCTGCAGCTCTGCTCACCTCCTGCTAATGAAGGCAGCTCAAGCTGCTAAACAGCAAGGGGACAATGTCAGTGGCATACATTACAATGCATCAGTGTCCAGGCTCAGGCCATGGGGGGTTCTCCTCAACCCACCTGGTCCCCTGATGGATCTGCATGCACATATACTGTATATATAACATGGAAAAGAAACACTTCATCACTTTCAAGGTGCTAGATCTCATTAAGGGAACCAGGAAGTCTGTTATGGGAACAGGCTCATGTTTATACAGGGATGTACGAGATGTAGTGTGGAGATTTTTACAAGCTGCTTTTTTTTGGACTCTGAGATCAGGTTTTACTAAACACAAGTATAGTTATGTGCCGTATAATGTCTACGTTACTTTCTGTGAAAAAGGACCAGTGGATAGCTACCATCCATCCCAATCCTAAACTGTTAAACACACTAAACCTGTTTGTAATGTATAGAAAATCACAATCATTATAAAAAATACAGTAAAAAAAACACAAGGGAAAGCCATAACACTTAAGATGGTATGATGGACCTGATAACTTTTGTTTGACAGAAACCAAAAATGCATTGATAGACAGTATTGCAAACAACACAGAAGAGTGTGAACCGGCTTATATAGTTAGAGGTTACAAAAAACATACAGACAAAGAAAGGAGTACTACTTACAGCAGAACAGGCACATACATACATGAACCCATTTACAGCTTGTTATAAATAAGAAGCAGAAAGTCATACACACAAACACTAATAAATTGCACAAAAAGGTCTCTAAACACATCAACCGAGTTCAACAGTCTTTAGTCCAAACATGAATTAACAGGAAACGAGCACCTGACCAGTACGATAGTGAACTTTCGAGTGTAACAGTACACTAATGAGCAACTATCAGATGGACGTTAAATGGCACATATACCTGTATGTACAACCGACCCAGCCGCTACCCCGAGTGGTTCCGAGACTTGTGGGCCTCAGCATTAGGAAACACACTTCCAGAACATTTACAAAGCATAACCTTTAATCCCAGCTGACCAACGCTGGCCTTGTGCTTTGGTGCCAGGAGAACCACGGCATGACTTTCAGTTTCTGTAACAATCTGGACTTGACAATGCTACATGGAATCAAGACCAACATTTCTGACCTCTCCAGAGGTGAGATACGAACCAGAGAGCTGTATAAAGTGATTTTTTTTAACTTAAGACTGTTCTCCATTAACTGAATTGAGATCAGTCGTGTTTCTTCTTAGATGACCCACGCACTATGTGAAAATAATCTAAACTACAGTACTTGGTAGCTAAATTTAGCTTGCGTTCATTTCAATCCACGTCCTGATTCACAGAACGCAATGCAGATGTTAAACGATGCATACCTGTTATACTAACATAAAGAGTGCACTATGGCTAACAAGTCATATTTTCCACTAAAAAGTAGAGTGAAAACATACCAGAAATATGTGCACCTTCCCAGATACATGAGCTAGATAGATAGAGATGATAATAGCGATAACATGAGAGGGAGAGGGAGAGAGAGAGAGCTCACAGAAGAATGCAGTTGTTTTCAGGTCACTGAGCTTGAGAGCTGACGCACAAACAGATGACAGAGGGACACAAAGAAAGTTCTACCATGTTGACATGACGAATCCATTCAGAGATTTTACTGGTTGATGACGCAAATTAATGGGTCACAGTTCACCGAATTTAAGCTTTGGACAAAGTTTCACTTCAGAATATTATTACTGTAAATTTGAGACCAGGACTACAATCCTATAGCCGGGTACTAAGCCAAATATGAATAAATCTGCTTGTCCTACTAATCTGTAGATCCAGACCTCATTCTCTGATCAACCAATGGAATAGTGAAAGTATTGTACAGGAATGTACTGTTTAATGACCATATATATATATATATATATATATAGTGAAAGTATTGTACAGGAATGTACTGTTTAATGACCATATATATATATATATATATATAGTGAAAGTATTGTACAGGAAGTACTGTTTTAATGACATATATATATCTATAATAGTCAGTGTACAGATTAGTAGGACAAGCAAGATTTATACATAAACCAGTACATTCGTACAATACTGTCACTTAATATATATATATATATATATATAATATATATTAATATATATATATATATATATATATATATATATATATCTCACTGGTACGAGCTCATTTGAGCTCACAAGAGGGAACGAGCTCATTTGAAGAAACACTAATTTTCAGAACAGGCAATGAGATAAACACCTTACACCTTTAAGTAGGTAAATCCAGTACAGCGCTACTAGCAGCCAAATGACCGGCAATTCTAGGTATAAGTAGGTGAAGCCGCACAGCGCCTGTAGTGTAAAGCAGAGCACAAACTTTCCATCTCTGCTACATCCTATTTACGTATGTAGTGAATGCAAAGCAAATCAATATTCCTGAAAATACATTTTCTAAAATTGAGACCAAAACGTCAAAGTATGACATAAATAATACTTCTGGCAGTAAAAATACCGCTTCTCAACTTTTATTTATTTGACCATCTGTTTACAGCAGCAAATTTATATTTCCTAAGGTGATTTGTTATCATTGTTAAGACACTGATCGGATGGACATCACACGAGCATTACCTGTATAAGGCCTGAGATTGATCAATGATTGATAATCTCAATTTTAAACCTTCAGGAAATTCAGTTTAACCTGCTAACATTAGGAATTTACTCACAAAAGTTGCAAAGTAATCTATGGAAAAACAACTTCTTTGTAGCACAGCCAGTCAATACAATCCCTAAAATAATGTGTACTCACCTCATATTTTCATTTTCCTCCATAATCCTTACAGACATTTTATTCTCATATGGTTTGATTTGCTTTTCAGTTATGACCTGCCTCTGGTTCATCTTGCCTATTTAAACGATTAGCTTAATGGAGGGAAAATTCCCCATAGCAGCCACACTCACGCTGAGAAGAAGTGGAATTATGTGACAGAAGTGTGCATGCAGGGGTCATCAACAAGATAGATGGTGGGCTGAATGGAATTAAACAAGCCTGCCTTTGTTTGGAGGGCCACTTAGCTTCTGATACTGTGTTTTCTGGTCTGCAGATCATTAATGGAAAGTCAAAAGGAGAGGTTGCCAAGAAACTAGACGTACACTACAATTACATGGATTATAATACCAGCGTTGGGAGAATGTGTTTCTAAAAAGAACACATTCCAGTATCCAGCCAGAAATGTTCTACCTAACCAAAATTCTGTTTGACATCAGGCTCTATAGTCAGAACGATCTGTTAGCTTTGTAACATGTACTGTATGTATGATTGATAAGTCTTACAAAGTAAATGAATCTGTACCTTGGAAAGATCTCTGAAGTTGCCAGGTAATGTCAGGTCAAGCTCCTCCGACTCATAATTGGTGAGCACCCAGGGGAAGACAGGATACTGGTTCAGGTCGTTATATGTCCGTCCTACGCATGAACAGAGTACAATATAGTCAGGATATCAAGTTCCAATCCTAGGGTGAAACATACAGTACAGTACAAAAGTCTTTGGCCATTAGTACATTAGATATACCAATGTTTTAGCAATGGCATTATGTGTAATGACTATATATAATTATTTCTCAGTCTTTTTTTTAGAATTCAACCAGAAAATATGGGAAATTTGTATGCAGCATTAAAAATGAGATAAAAATAACACAAAAAGCCTCTACAGTTTGCAGTGGCAACCTATTTAGGGTGACTTCCCCTTATACTTGAGCAATAGCAGCTGACAGTTTCATTGGGATGCCAAGTTGACCCTTCTAGAGTCTGAAGAAGGTGATCAGGAATGGTCTTTTTGAAAGGGTAACAGCCAGGAAACACCACTCTTTTTGGAATTTCAATTTTACATGCACTTAATAATCTGATAACTGCAGAAAATCAGATTTTGTCAGTACTCCGATCAATGAGTATACATGTATTCTGTGGCAAAGCTCCGGGTTTTCTACTTTGCAACCAGAAAATAATCTCACAGAAGTGTGAGACATAAACTTCAAACTTTAATATTAAATAATCAAATTATTCATTTTCTTGAGCATATACCGTGTATCAGAGTCTCCCCAAAGTGTTCAATAGCTTCGCCGCCTTTAATTGCTGAGGCTTGTTTAAATCCGGGGTTGCCAGATCCACCACTAAAAAACTCTCGATAAAGTCAATGGGAAAAGAAACCAAATGCATCAAAGTCTATGGAATACGTGGACCTGGCAACCATATTGGGACACTCGTGCAAATGCGAAGTCTGAAAACACATATTATAATGGGGTTACTGGTAGACATGCTACAAGTACTCCGACTATTGGGTTAAAATCCAGCTCTCTTTATCGGACTTCGTAATCTGATTTCTAGATCGGAGAATGCTGTATACATAACCACTTGAATAATGAGATAACTGCAGAAATCTGACTAGGATCGGATTATTAAGTGCATGTAAATGCACTCAATTTCAATACGGGTATGCTAAAACAACAAATCTAATGGTGGCTTAAGACTTTTGCACAGCACTGTACTGTATATGTGCATTTGTAAAGCCTCTGTGAACCATTATCAGATTTAAATGTTTAATATTTGAGGTGGAGTGCAGGATTAAAAGAATGATACAGTTAAACCCCACTAATCCCATGCAGTTCATGCAGTTTAGTCTCACTTAGCAGTTTTGTACAATATTGTACTCATTTTGACGTTTCCTCATTAGCAGTGCTCTACAAACCTTCATAAACTTGCTTTATAAATAGAAAATAAATATTTTTTTGTTTATATACACAATGATATTTTGTGAAATTCAGCATAAGCAGTTGAGCAGGTAGAACCATTCAATCATACCAAGATGCTATATATGGCACAATCAAATGCGGTGATAAATAAAGCCTTTGGAGCATACTACTGGGATGGCACCCTCTGGGGTGCATACTGTGCACCCTTTGATATATGCTTTAGGTGGATGGGACTATTTTTGGACCAGGGAGACATCAGGGCTGTACGAATAATTACTTGAGGAAGTCACACTGGTTTCTCAGTAGCAGTAATTAAAGACATAAAGTCAGTGTAACATCATCATCAAGTCTAAACTCTAATTGGATGGAAAGTGGTGGAACCTTGGAGACCCATAAAAACTGTCCGTGATGGCACTTATATACAGTACCAAGATATACCACATAGCACATTACACACAGCTTCTCCAATGCAGAACCAAGAAATAACACATTTCCTTCTTTCTTTCTTTATTTCCTTTTTTAGTCTGTATGTCTTTCTTTCCTTCTTTCAGTCTTTCTTCACAGCTTAACTCCCTCCCTTCCTGTCTCACTCTCGGTCTCTCTTGGCCGCACACTGGGAATATGAATTTCAGATGGTGAAAATGAACACTGCGGAGAGCTGTAAAATCGTTCACTTCTACCCAAATGTTTCCACAAGTCCTTCCTAATTTCCCTCTGAAACCAAACGTCTTCATCGAGTGTGACATTTACCACTTACGACCAAAGGCATACAACTGCAGCCCCTTTCATAAACCAAACAGCAACCCCATATACACAATCCTACATTTAAATACGTGTAAACTACAGCTGAAACCAAACACTGCTGAAGACAAAGAAGAATTGTGAATAATAGAAAACGTCAAACATGGAGAATTAAGCAAGATGCCAGGAAGTTAAAACTGGAGCACATTTTGGTTTGTGTGGTGTGCAGCCCAATTTAATCCTGGTATTTGGTCCAGTTATACTTACGTTTTATGTCGTGGAATGTGCTTACCATAAAATGGTCATGCACTAGTGTGCAGAAGAATTCATACTGCAGGAGGATAATTTAGATTATAGGATTATATGAGATTATATGACTTGTGATAAAAACACTTTTAAACATGAGCGGAAAAATGCGAAATAAAAGCATTTTCATTTTCATCATGGCTGTCTTGGCTTTTGGCCCCAGCTGCAGAGTCTGTTGTGTCTCTCATTATCTTAACTGTGCACTGTTAACCATTTACAGTTACAGCATTTAGCAGACGCCCTTATCCAGAGCGACTTACAATTGATACAGTCTTACAATCCAAGCAATTGTGGGTTAAGGGCCTTGCTCAATGACCCAACAGTGGCAGCTTGGCGGAGGTGGGAATTGAACCCTGGACCCAGTACCTTACCTGCTAGGCTACCACAGTCCCGGCCATGGATAACCGTGTATTTCAAAAGACTTTGCAATATATTAAGATGCAGTTGAACAATCTCAAAATATCTCAGTCAAAACTAGAGATCTAGTTACATTATACAGACAAAAGTTTGTGGTCACCCCTTGTAATAAAAATGCATATAATTCTGGATTCTCCATAGACACACAGTGGCAGTAGAATGGGTTGTACGGATAGCCCAATGACTTCTAATATGAAACATTTATAGGTTTCCACTTCCAACAAGTCAGCTCATCAACTTTGTCCTGCTGTCCTTAAAGTCCATAGAGTCCAACTGAGAAGGCAACTTCGATTGAGAACTTGGCTGGCTTGCACAGAACCTTAACCTCAACTCCATCAGACACCTTGAAAATGCACTGGAATGCCAAAAGTGAGCCAGGGCTTATTGTCTAGCATCAGAAGCCGGCCTCACAGTCATGTTCCAAAATCTAGTGGAAAGAACAAAGGCTGTTGTAGCAGCAAAGGTGTGGGGGAATCCATAATAGCCATGTTTTGGATGTAATTCTTGGGTATCCACAAATTTTTGTCTATATAGTGTATAATGAAGGAATAACATTACTAACTAATGTTGTTGTCCAGTCTCATATACTGTATACATTTAATACAATAGTACTTTTTGTAGCCCCTTTGGCATTCCCCTCAGGAATTTCTTTTGAGAAATATTAAATGAACTTTTCACCCTTGGTACTAGTGTGCCGTCTGAGAAGAATTATGTCAATGCATCTCTGTTTATCTATTGTACATCTACAGCATTTAGCAGATCGCATCATGAAGACCGAGATACGATGGAGCCGACCCACTATAACTTAACACAGGAAGCCAAAAGTGGCATCAAAGCAGATACGGGATTTGAACTTATGACCTTAGATTAGTAGTCCAGAGCCCACACTGAGCTGCCACATTCCCAGTGAACATATTCTGTCCTTTCCTGGATGATAATCCTTGGTGTTTCGTAAGACTTTGTAGTGTATAGAGATCATTTGGTATTCACTAGAGTACTTAAAGTGTGTTCTAACCCCAGTGGCATTTATTAGACAGCACAGCGCTGATGCTGACCAAATCACAGTGACCTACGTTCATTAGGGTGAATGTGAGCGGTACCTTTCGGCTCGAGGTTTGATTACCGAGGTCAAGCGCAGACAGAGGAACGGGTCAGAACGCAGAAGAGGAGAGGAAAAGCGAGTTGACAGGGCTGAGCCCGGGCGTGGGATGTTAATAACAGTGAAACGGTGTTTAATTAGGAGAGGAGAGGCTCTGCATTAACACCCCCCTCCCGGGCCTGTCTGTGTGCCCAGGCTTCACTGACACCTCTGTCAGCCGTGGTCATTACCACTCTAGGTTTTTAATGAATTTTCTCCCTGTACCCATCGTGCCTTACATCTAATTAGCTGACAATAATGTATCAGACCGGCTCGGCGGCTAAATATAAATATGCATGAATATGCAGCATGAACCAGGATGACAGTTTTCAGTGTCAAAAGGAAATGTGTGTGTGCAAAACTGCTCGCCTTTTGGCTGAGACTCCGTAACCGAACCTCTCAACTCCGCTGACACGGCGTTCACACTCCATGTGACTAATTATCAAGAAATATCTGCAGCTCGCACTCGGTGCAACAATACGGCACGCCAAATCAAAAGGGGGAGAAATTTTCACCTGACAACAGCATCGGCGTGCTAAATAAATAATGAGGAGAAACACAGTTCTGCAATAGAAGTTTCTGCGATAGAACAAAAAGAAAAGGTTTGCAGACAGTGTGTAATAGACGGAGCGGGACTAGATGGCAGCTTTCAGGAGACACGACTCGATACATCACGAGGAACAAGAAAACAGCGTAATGACCCGAGTTTTCTACATATTTCTACAGACATACAGCAGTCTCTCCTTCAGCCACTTTGATCTCTTTAGTTAACAGTTCTCGATCTCATGTTTTGGAAAAAGAGTAGAGCTTGAAAGTTTGTGAATCCTGTAGAATTTCTGCAAGAATTTGATCCAACACATCATTATTTTTTCACACAAGTACTAAAAGTGGATAAAGACTCCACCTAAACAAATCAGATTAGAAATATGAATTCAGAATTCATTGCTTCACCAATGATGGCAAGCCATTGTGGCCCAGATGCAGTAAAACATCCCCAATCCATAATATTACCATCACCATGTTTCACAGAGGGAACACAGAGGGAAAAGTTCTTATGCCAGAATGCACTGTTTTCCTTTCTCCACACATAATGCTTCTCATTTAAAGCAAAATACATTTAGTGCTTTGTCTTCCTAGTAGAAACCCAAGAACACAATCCAATCAGAACTTGCTAGGATCTGATGTAGGCAAGTCAACAAAACACACAAGCAAAGGGTTTTAAATACATACTACATATGGAGTTACATTATCAGTCTTCACTTAAGTGTTGAGTGGAGATGAGTCTTTAGTCACCATTTGACGACAGCAAGAGACTCAGCCATTTGGACATCCATTGAAAGTTCATTCCACCACCTGGTTGCCAGGACGGCATCCAAAATACATATCTCTGAGTGGCAAAAGTACGAGGACATTTCAGTATCTGCTTTCAGTGTCTGACGTGACCTCCTTGTGCAGCAATAACTGCAATTAAAGGTTTCTGGTAACTGTTAATCAGTCTTGCACATTGGCTTGGAGGAATATGAACCTTGGAACTGTGGTAGCCTAGCGGGTAAGGTACTGGACTATGGACCAGAAGGTCCAGGGTTCAAATCCCACCTGCCAAGCTGCCACTGTTGGGTCCTTGAGCAAGGCCCTTAACCCACAATTGCTTGGATTGTAAGACTGTATCATTTGTAAGTCGCTCTGGATAAGGGCGTCTGCTAAATGCTGTAAATGTAACCCATTCCTATTCCTCTGTACAGAACAGCTTCAAAACCATGGTTTCCGCACATAAACAATGCACTTCAAGTCCTTCCACAATATTCCTATTGGATTAAGGTCAGGACTTTGATTTAGCCATTCCAAAACAATAACTGTATTCTACTTTATCCATGCATTAGTAGAAGACTTGTGTGCTTAGGGTTGATGTCTTAAAATTCAGTTCATGGTCAGATGTCGTGACATATTCTCTTAGAATTTGCTTGTATAATTCAGAATTCATTTTTCCACCAATGATACCAACATGTCCTGGCCCAGACACAGCAAAACATCCCCAAACCATGATACTACCACCACCATGTTTCACATGGGATGGGATAAGGCTCTTATGCTGGAATGTAGTGTGGACCGGAGTGGAATGGGTGTATTCAGAGCATGTCTGAATGTCGGGTGGTGCCAGAATGGGGGTGTTCAAAAATATTCTCACCTACAAAAGGGTGGCACTGCAGAAAGTTTAGGAACCACTATACTAGACGATGAAACCCTTGGTCAATCTCAAGATCATGACCCATGAATTATGAGACTCTGACCTGCAATGGTATTGAGGAACATGAGGTACTCGAAGTTGGAGATCTCGCGTCTCTGCCAGCGCTGGGTCATGTTGGAGGATTTGAAGAGCTGCCGTGGAGTGGCCAGTGAAATCCGCCTGCAAATGCACACACACTGTTTACACACTGCCGAATGTTTCCTGTCACTGGTTTTGGCTCTTTTCCGTTTTGGAATCAAAACACAGGACTGTCAAGAAATGTGGACCAACAGTTGCCGCCAGTAGAAACACAAGAGAACATAAACAGGCCTCGTTATACACCCTCACATGGGATTAATAAAAGGCTTGCACTGACTGAATGCACTGCTTTTCAGATGCCCAAAACTGCTAATAGTCTGTTTTAAAAACAGTCATCGACAGAAAGGGTTTTAGAGTCTAAAACAAAAAGGGTTTTCAACATTGTCCAGTGACAGAGGTGGCTCAGGGTTTAAGATTAAGGGCTGCTAATAGGAGGGGTGTGAGTTCAAACCCTGACCCTGCCAAGTTACAACTGCTGGGTCCTTCAAAAGCTGAGTTGTCATTCTATAAATGGGGGTCTGAATGCTAAATGCTCTAAATGTGCATGCTGTATTTAGGAACCAACTCCAGACAGGATGCTAGAGTTAATTGCAGGGCACATGTGCACTCTGGGACACTTTAGAGACTCCAGTTCACCTAATGTCTTTGGAATGTGGAAGGAAACCAAAGTATGACCATTTTGATCAACGGCCTGTTTCACACAATGTAATGTGGTCATACCTGTAAAACATTTACCAAACTATAATGATGAGGCTTATCTACACTCCCTGACTGGACATTTTCTGTCTACAGTGGCAATCTAAAATATAAACCAAGCTACTTGGGTGTCAGAGAATTAAACCCATATCAAGCAAGACACTAGTCAGATTATATGCACGTCCAGATCATGTTCCATACCTGGCTTGTGGGAGTCCATAGCTTGTGCCAACACCCACACGAGGTAGACTATAGACCACTTTCTTCACCGTGGGCTGATCAGGAAAGTTAAACATCACTGAGGCTGATAAAGAAAAATATACATCTTCAGACTTATTAAGATTGGTTTTACCAAATACATTCAAATGTCTATAAAATACCCAAGTGGCAATGAATATTTCTATCTTTTAGCTCAGGCAAAGTAAAACACAAGCATAAGTAAAAGTGATGGAAGTCTTACTTCTGTTGGCCATAAAGACCTCCAGTGCTGTGTTCTGGAGCAAATAGCGGCGGGTGAACACGGCCCGGATCTCGCTGAACATCCACTTTCCATGCAGACCTTCAGAGTAAGCCAGCACCTGCTCAGAACGAGAGAGATCCAGCCAAACCATTACCTATAGATTGGCGTTACATCTACTTCTCACTGTTAAGTAATCGTGTCACAATAATTTTTTTCCCCTTTTTAGTCAGTTAATTGGATTTTTTTTTTTGGTTCGCTTGTCTGCTACACCCTCACATCTTGGATAAATCAAGATGAGGTCACACTACATGACTCCAAAATCAAAAGTTTCCAGTCACATTAATATTGGGTTGGAAAAATTTATGGAGGAAACCACTGACTTGGCAAAGAAGAAATGTCCCTGGTTGCACAGTGGAAAATACAGTTTTGGCAAAAAGATAAGAAAACATCATGTTGTTTGGTGAGATGGCTGTGTCTATGACAATGTCAACCGCTAACAAGCTAGTAATGAGCAAACGCTATGCACACTGGGACCTTCCTTTGCAACCCAACCCTGAAGCAGACCCAGGTGTCTGTTGTCACTGGTCCATCACACTTTTAAATGTACTTAAATACAGGAGTAGGGGTTCCTACAAACTCATGGTAAGCTGAACGTATCGTAAACCGAGGAGTTGTATATCAGTGGTTCGCAGAGCAAGGCATATTTACATTTGAACCCTGGACCTTCAGGTTCATAGTCCTGCACCTTAACCACTAGGCTACCACAGTCCCACAACCCATATGAATGCTGTTACACAGTAAAAATAAGACACATCGTATGTAATAATTACATCAAAGTAAAGATTTTCCTTTGAAATGCAGTGGAGTTAAAGTCTCAAATAAGTAGAAATACCTGAAAAAGGTACTTGCATACAGTAATAAAACTTTGTAGCTGCCCAATATGGTGTAACACAAATAATACATGAGTTTGAATCATTTTTGTCTCTGTAACTTGCAATTTGGTGCTGTACTGTACACTACTGTAAAATTATTCATGTGATGAGGAACGCACTTCTTGAGTAGCCTTTTCACTAGACATTTAGACTGCATTCACTTTCGTATCCAGAAAAACATGCAGTGGCACGCGGTTTGACGTAAGTATAGATCAATGTTGTAATCATGTGACCAGGAAACACACATGGATACTGATCAGAAACTGCCAGACCTGTCGACACACTGACAACGTGCCAAGCCAAGGCTTGATGTGAGCCGGTCTTATAGATTTTTAGCTCTGGATTGAACTGCTCCTGATGTGAGCTGACAACCATGATTAATTTCACCTCCATCTCATTCAACGTCAGTGCGAATGACTGAAGGCTTATGAGTGAAGCCCTTCAATCTGTGAAAGTTTAACTCTAGTGAACTAGACGTATAATTTACTAATACATTGTCATGCATTTTTAGATTATGTCAATGGGTAAAACATGCCAAATACTCACAAAATAATGCTGCTTTTTCCTTGCAACAATTTTTACCAGCACTCAAAGGTTATACCTAAATCACAGGATCTTTTCAAGGTATCATTAAGTTAATAAAGCAAGTAATTTGTCTTTTCTTGGGTTGGAAACCATGTGGTACACTGGTATATCTACCTGTATATTTAAGAAACGAATCTTTCTACTGTTTATTCATGAAATGAAAGCAATTTCTTGACTCAGATTTGCAAGAAACTGACAATTCTATACTAAGCTTCCATAGTGCAAGCAAATTAGAGTTCACCAGAAATAAAAAAGAAGCAGAAGGTCCTTATAAGCAACTGCACAAGAGCAGAAGTAGAATATAGTCTGTAGACTCCTTAACCCCAACTCAAACCCTAACCTTAAATCCTAAAGCTTAATCTCAACACTGACAGTGGACGAAGCACTGCAGTGTGTTTAGTATTCGTCCCTATTCATTTGACTGGCTCACTAACACATTGTTCAGCAGGAAGTACGGTTCCTGAGCTCTGACTTACTCAAATCAACAGAGACTTCCAGAGAACATACTCGACTCAGGCATGACTCATCATAATAGAATTGCTGACTACCTAATGAGACTATGTAATGGAAAAATAACACTGTGTTATTAGGTCCCACCCCAGAACACATGCTGACTGGAAAAAGAAACACTGTCATAAATCACAGAGATTATTATATAAAACATAGATGTGAAAACCTGCCTTTACCTAATTAATGTATTTATACCATCAGGGCTATTCAGGTGCACTTACTTAGCCAAAGCCGGTTTTTCTCAGCAGACATTTCCTCAAAGCATACAGAGCAAGAAAGTCAAGTAAATAAAAGCCTGTTAGGATTTACTGTAGAAACTACCATGAAACACAGAAAATAAAAAAGAATAGGGTTGTTGTAGTTAAATATGTATGTGCAATGTTAGTACTTGCAGAAAACTATTCACAATGATTAACACTAAAATAATAGTAAACCGGGAGGCACGGTGGATCGGTGGGTAGCACTGCCACCTCACAGCAAGAAAGGGTTCGATCCCAGGTAGAGCGGTCTGGGTCCTTCCTGTGTGGAGTTTGCATGCCCTTCCTGGGTCGGCGTGAGTTCACTCTGAGTGCTCTAGTTTCTTCCCACAGTCCAAAGATATGAGTTAGGATAACTGATTGGCCCTAAAATAAAATAATCCCTAAACCACAATACTATCAACAACACTAAACCCTAAACCATAACTCTATACAAAAACTAAATCAAAACACTACAAACAACAATAAACCTGAAACCATAACACCATCAACAACACTAAACCATAACACCATAAACAACACTAAACCCTAAACATAACACTATGAACAACACTAAGCCCTAAACCATAACACTATAAAAAAAACTAACTTGTAACAGTAAACACTAAACCCGAAACCATAACTCTATAAAAAACT
>JAJAGP010000125.1:537500-755666 GCA_025084515.1 Ancistrus triradiatus | reverse complement strand
AGTAAAAAGTGCAAAGCTGATGTTCGGTGAGCTTATTTTTGGATAATACACTCACTTTTTCTTCTTGCTGTTCCTTTTTCAGTCCTAGAATGGCTTCTGGTACGCAGGACAAGCAGTACAATCCCACTCTGATTAGTTTCTTCATCTATAACCCAAAGTTTGGGCCACGTGAGGGAGAGGTACGCACTGTTTGGGCTCTCATTAATTATCTATAGTGTTAATGTTATTTTTATTGTATATAATTTATCGTAAAACACTGGCATTGCTGTATAACACAAAATGCGTTACGAATAACTATTTTATTAAACTGGGTTATCGCACCTTCATGCGGTCCTGGGGTCAGATCCTCTTTTGCAGTCATTGAATTTCTGTCCATATCGGCCGTATCGGTGTTTTCTCCCTCGTCTAATGAGAAAATGACAGGCAGAATTACGTCCTGGTTTCCCCCCAGACTCTGATCATTTTTAGTCCTGTCTGGATGCACAGCTTTGTTGTTATTGGCAACTGTCATGCCATTGGGGGTGGTGTAAAAAGGCTCCTTAAGACGAGGATAAAACATTTGGTTCTGCAGGAGTTCTTACCAGTCATGAGGAGGAGTCGTTTACTAAATGGTGTTTGCACTAGCTAAATTCTGCATTCAATGCAATGTCCGTCACTGTCCTGCAGGAGGAGAAGAAGATTTTATTTTACTATCCGTGTGAAGTGGAGAAGAATGAGAAGATACGCAATGTGGGGCTCTGTGAGGCCATCGTCCAGTTCACCAGGTGAGCGAAAACAAAGGTGTAAGCGTGAGTGAAAGTTCGTTCATTAATCATCACACTGTCGTTTTTGACTTTTCCAGAACCTTCTGTCCAACGAAACCGGCGAAATCGCTCCACACGCAGAAAAACAGGCAGTTCTTCCAGGAGCCCGAGGAGAATTTCTGGATGGTTATGGTAATCCAGTTCAAGGCTTTTTACGTAAAGTGATTTGGAGTAACGGCCATGCTGTGTGTATGATGAAAAGCGACAAAGCTCGTGTTGTGAATCGTGCGCTTGTGCTTCTAAGGTCGTTCGAAATCCGATGATAGAAAAACCCAGCAAGGATGGGAAACCGCCGACTATAGAATATCAAGAAGAGGAAATTCTGGTTAGTATTATGTTAATCGATTGAGAGCAAATCAGTCTCGATTCTTTAATATTTAATTCTTCTCTACTGTATGTGGGATTTATCTTGTGTTTGGTGTAAGGTATTATACCGGCTGTGTTTTATTCTCCGGTGTTCCAGGACTCGGTGTATGGCTCAGTGTTACAGCAGTGCTACAGCATGTATAAGGTGAGCTCAGGGTAAACTCTGCTGATCCTAAACATTCATTACTTGCGTATTCGGTGCCGAAATGTGCCCTTGTGTCTGTGTTCAGCTTTTTAACGGCACGTTCAGCAGGGCGTTTGAGGCCGGCGGAGTGGAGCTGCTCATCCAAAAGCTTGAAAAGTTCTTCTGTAGGGTAAGAGAGACATGGAATCCAGTGTGTATCAGTATCATGCAGTACTGTCCAAAAGTCTTAGGACACCATTAGACCATACATAAAACATGTGATGTTGATGATGATTGGACCAAAAAAAAAAAATAATTCACAAAAATCTTTTTTAACTTTAGCAAACCTTAGCCTTTTCTCCCTGTTTCCTTTCCACTTTGGGAGTTTGCATGTTCTCCTTATGTAGGTTTTCCGTTTCTTTCCAAAAACATGCGTTAGGTTAGGTTAATTGGACATTTGTGTGAAAAGTCAATTTATCTCTACATCTCTTTTTATAATGGAGCATTGGCTCAAAGCAGCTTTATAAATATCTAGATCCACAGAAGCCTTGTTAGGACCGAGACTCAAAAAGAAACCAAACCTGCTTAGATGTTATATGTAAGAACAGGTTTATAGTAATAGTTTAAATAAACAGAAATATAATATAAATATAATATAAAAATATAATTTTTTTTTCAATATAATAATTTAGTGGAAAATAAATTTAGTAAAGTACACAAAAACTTTAGAACCGTGCCATCTGACAAAATTTAATTTGCCTAAAATATCGATTCAGAGGTAATGTGAACACGATGGGACAGCAATTTTATTTAAGTTTAGTAATTTAATTACTATTTTAATTCTTAATGTCCATAATGTGTTAATGGCGTGTCATTGTCCAAAATGGGGTGTCTGACCCTATCGTGGCATTCACAGGGCACAGGTGGGCATATACCCTGAACGGGGCTCCAGTCCATCTCTGTTGGGCCTGCCTCAGATAATTGCCAATTGTGTCCATGTGACTCCTGACCTGGCTGGAGGGCAACCCCAGGGCCCAAACCACATCCCATTTATTTGTTCAAAAAAAGAACGTGTATCCTCACCGTCCATCTGCGCAGCGTTTTTCGAATCACTTACACGGTTCACGTTTCCCTGTAAAGATCTTGAGGAGCTTGAATAATTCAGCTCTGGTCAGGGGAAACCCTCCTCCTCCTCCTAACCCTGACTCTCGGCGATGACGGTGGAGGAAAACCACACCGGTTCAGTTCTGTCAGATTACATGAGCTCAGCCTTAGAGTTGGCATTCGCTTGCGGCTTGTTATCATGGTGTGGGTACAGGCACGACTGGCTGTAACTGAGGGAAGGGGCTGGTTTGGGATCATCTCTCATCTGCCCATGTGTCTGTCTGTCCGTCCGTAGTACCTGCAGACCCTGCACCTTCAGTTCTGCGACCTGCTGGATGTGTTTGGAGGAATCAGTTTCTTCCCTCTCGATAAGATGACCTACCTAAAGATCCAGTCGTTTGTTAACAGGGTGGAGGAGAGCCTGAGCCTCATCAAATACACCGCCTTCCTCTACAACGACCAGCTCATCTGGTACAGTCCAGGGCTGCTCTGATTAAACATGTCGCTCTCCCTGTAAGTTTGGTGCTTATTGTAGAACGTAAAAGATCATTTGTTTGATATTTGATTTGATTTTGCAGGAGTGGGCTGGAGCAGGACGACATGCGAACTCTGTACAAATACCTAACGACGTCCCTGTTCCCAAGGCACATGGAACCTGAGGTCATTTTTACATATTAGGACACTAATTATACACAAAGATCAGCCAAAACATTGAAACCACCCAAAAACCACTCTCTCCACACACAGAAAATGGACCAGACCACCTACCTCCTTTGCTCCGAGGTTGACTGTAGGTGGTGGACTGGGGTCAACATGGTGAGCACCCTGCCTGCTGTACGACTAGGAATCCCCCAAATCAGTGCCCACTGATAGAAATGAATACATTACAGTCATCGCATTCTTTTTTTTCCTGTAACAAAGCAGTGTGATGCATTACAGGTTAAATTCCTGAGTTCACAATTCATTCATAACATTCAATATATGAACTTGCGTGAGCGAAAAAAAAAAAACCGACGTAACCATGCCCAGTGACGGGAGAAAGAACCTTTAAGGCTCTGAATCATTTGAAGCCATCACTTCGATAAGGGACTGTGTTCAAATTCCTATGCATGAGCGACATCTGCTGCCCAGATTAGTGCAACTGCCTCTGGAAAACCTCAAACTGAATAGCCTTCGGCAGGTGGTGGTCCTTCCCTTCTGAGACGCTCCGACATCACGAGTTATCTTGCCATAATGATTTGTCCCTCATATTTCTCCATGTCCACTATGAGAACCATCTGTTCACTTACAGTGGTGCTTGAAAGTTTGTGAACCCTTTAGAATTGTCTATATTTTTGCATAAATTGACCTAAAACATCATCATCATTTTCACACAAGTCCTAAAAGTAGATAAAGAGAACCCAGTTAAACAAATGACACAAAAAATATTATACTTGCTCATTTATTTATTGAGGAAAATTATCCAATGTGACATATTAGTGAGTGGCAAAAGTATGTGAACCTCTAGGATTAGCAGTTAATATGAAGGTGAAATTACAGTCAGGTGTTTCAATCAATGGAATGCCAATCAGGTGTGAGTGGGCAGCCTGTTTTATTTAATACTTGGCAAGGTCACAAAGGACCCCAGGGTAACTTCTAAGCAACTGAAGGCCTCTCTCACATTGGCTAATGTTAATGTTCATGAGCCACCATCAGAGGAACACTGAACAACAATGGTGTGCATGGCAGGGTTGCAAGGAGAAAGCCACTGCTCTCCAAAAAGAACATTGCTGCTCGTCTGCAGTTTGCTAAAGATCATGTGGACGAGCCAGAAAGCTATTGGAAGAATGTTTTGTGGACGGATGAGACCAAAATAGAACTTTTTGGTTTAAAATAAAAGCATTATGTTTGGAGAAATGAAAACACTGCATTCCAGCATAAGAACCTTATCCCATCTGTGAAACGTGGTGGTGGTAGTATCATGGTTTGGGCCTGTTTTGCTGCATCTGGGCAGGACAGCTTGCCATTATTGATAGAACAAAGAATGCTGAATTATAGCAGAGAATTCTAAAGGAAAATGTCAGGACATCTGTCCATGAACTGAATCTTAAGAGAAGGAGGGTCATGCAGCAGGACAACGCCCCTAAGCACACAAAGAATGGTTACAGAAAAATAAAGTTCATGTTTTGGAATGGACAAGTCACAGTCCTGATCTTAATCCAATGGAAATGTTGTGGAAGGACTTGAAGTGAGCAGCTAATATGAGGAAACCCACCAACATCCCAGAGCTGAAGCTTCTGTATGGAGGAATGGGCTAAAATTCCTCTGGCTAAAATTACTTGTGTGAAAATCTGATGATGTGTTAGGTCATATTTATGCAGAAATTTAGAAAATGCTAAAGGGTTCACAAACTTTCAAG
Organism: Ancistrus triradiatus; assembly: GCA_025084515.1. Classification (NCBI taxonomy): domain Eukaryota; kingdom Metazoa; phylum Chordata; class Actinopteri; order Siluriformes; family Loricariidae; genus Ancistrus; species Ancistrus triradiatus. The sequence goes on along the minus strand of JAJAGP010000125.1, from coordinate 750,871 downwards.
CACCACTGTACTTAATATATTGTGCATCGTTATAACCAGACAATCTAGGTTATTTGATCTGTGAGTGGTCACGTTTTGGCTCATCTGTGTATATTTGTTTATGTAATAAGGAGTGTATGCTTATAAATCTTGTAATGAAGTGGGTGTGTCTGTGTGTCTGTGTGTGCCGGCAGCTTGCAGGCAGGGACTCTGCTTTGAGGCCGGAGGTATCAGGGAATCTGTTGCACTATGGGAGGTAATTCTCATCAGCATTACGATTGATGATGCTAGTGAATTCTTGCTGTCACAACTGTGTGATTTGTTTTAGGTTTTTGACCGGACCGGCCAACTTAAAGGATTCGGACGCGAAATTCAGGTTTCCGAAGATATTTGTGAACACGGAGGACAGTTATGAGGAGCTGCATCTGATAGTTTACAAAGTGAGTGTTGTTATTGAAAAGGCAGTCGACTGAACAGCTCTGCGATGTTTTTGGGTTTCCTCACACGAACGGCTCGCTTTAGGTCCTTCAATAACATTTCTACCGGATTAAGGTCCAGACTTCGACTTGGCCCGTTCCAGAACGTTAGCTTTATTCTGCTTTAACCGTTCTTTGATAGGACGACATTGCTTAGGGTCGTTCTGTCAAGATTCAGTTACTATTTTCCTTTGGAATTTGCTGCTATAATTCAGAATTAATCGCTCCATCAGTGATGCAGCAAAACAGCAAACCATGATACTACCATCACCATGTTTCAGAGACACGATAAGGTTCTTAGGCTGGAATGCAGGGTTGTGATATTTAGCAGAAGCAGACGGGCAGCAGTGGTATTTTTGGAGAGCAGTGACTTTCTCCTTGTTACACCGTAGCTATGCACTGTTCTCCTGATGATACACTCATGAGAGAGGCCTTTAGTTGCTTAGAAGTTACCCTGGGCTCATTTGTGACCATGACACACCATGTTTTTACTTCTTTGTTGGTCAAACACTCCGTTTGAATTTCTGCTATTTGTGCTTCATCTGTCTGACAGCCGATTGGTGGGATCCAAACTCTTTAGAGATGATTTGTAACCTTTTCCAGCCTGATATATGCTTGTTGTTTCTCACAGGCCATGAGTGCTGCTGTGTGCTTCATGATAAATGGTGAGTCCTCAGTGATTTTTTGTCTGCACCTTAGATTAGATGATTTGAGAATCGCATTAATTCCTGAACTCGGCTTTCCAGCGTCGGTAGAACTGACCCGGGATTACTGCGAGCGACTGGACGCTCTGGTCGGCCCTCAGCTCACGCTGCTAGCCTCGGATATCTGCGAACAGTACAACATCAACCGGAGGATACCGGGGTCAGTATGAAGCCGTGAAACGAGTCAGAGTCCGAACATCCAGGCTAGAGTTAGATCAAGGTTTTTTTTGTGCTCATCCAGACAGGAGAAGGAGCCTCAGTTCAAATTCATCTACTTCAACCACATGAACCTGGCCGAGAAAAGCACCATCCATATGCGCAAGACGCCCAGCGTGTCCCTGACCTCCGTCCATCCTGACCTCATGAAGATCCTCGGCGACATCAACAGAGATTTCGCACGGTACGTTCGCCTCAGGACCTCCGGGATCGGGTTCACAGATCAGAGCGACCATGTTCTCGTTTATCCTGCATCTCTCAGGGTCGATGAAGATGAGGAGATCATCGTAAAGGCGATGACTGACTACTGGGTCGTGGGCAAGAAGTCAGACCAGCGTGAGCTGTATGTCATTTTAAATCAGAAGAACGCCAACTTGATCGAAGTCAACGGTACGAACAATTTTGTGCTCCTAACTCAACATTATTTTTTGTTTTTTGGGGCTTGGTTTTACTGAGAATGAATTCTAAACCTCTAAATGTGTTCTGTAATCTTGTCTGGATATTATTTTAGACGTATAGCTCCGTTAATTAAGGTTCGAAATTACGATGGAAAATACGTATGTTTTTCATTAAGAAAGCAACATATTGTGCCGTTTGTGCCACGTTTGAGGGTGTTATAGTAAAACACTTTCAAATGTGAGTGTTAATCGCTAATTTCTCTCCCTTGTACACTGTTACACATCCTGACATGAAGCCAGTTTGTTTAAAATAAACTGTTTTAGAGTTTTAAAGATGTAAAAGGTAAGCAAGGATGGCTTGTGTTGTTATCTTTTGGCATCTGTGTGTATTTCTGCACACCGGTGTGTATAATTCAGTTATAATTCAGGCTTTTTAGGGTGTTTTTAGCTTTTATTTTTTACACCACCATCACAGGGACACAGGTTTGAGTTCAGGTGGGGAAATCTGTTGCGTGCTGACACGACCGACTGTACAATTTTCTCTTTTTGTGTTACAGAGGAGGTGAAACGACTTTGTGCTACGCAGTTTAACAACATCTTCTTCTTGGACTGAGAGCTGGACGTGACCCGCACTAAAAAAAACTGTCAGCTGCTCATGTTTTAGTGACAGCGCCAGTGTAATGCAATAATTGCATCCTAAAAATTGAATTTTTCCTATTATGCAAATTTTTTAAACAGATTTTTATTTAACGTGTACAAAATAAATGTCCTCATTCTTTCAAATCATTAAAAAGAAAAAAAAAAAAACATTTTTGCTGATGTACATACACGCAGAAATAATACTGACCTGTTTGTCTGCTGTTCTGTTTATTTTCTGACCATGGCCAACCATGCTGTTGCTTGAAGTCACAATTAAACTAAATTCGATTCTGTTTAACGCTTGTCTTTTGGCACGCTGTCATGTTGCTCATTTGTCACGAATACTATCCTTTCTTAAAATTACCATTAAATTTTATTTTCCTCCAATAGTAGCTGTATTGTCTGGTTGTGTTTATGATCCTTCTTGAATAGGAAAATGCTGCATCCGTTAAGCTCTTAATACAGAGCATTTAATCCTGATCTGATGCTTTAATAACCCTGATCTCACTGCAGCTGCTTTTCGGCTTTTCTCGGTCCAAAGTAAACCGTCTGCTCTGGCACTCTGGATTAAACGCACAGCTTAATGTATTTAACAATATATATAAAACATGAGATATATCCACACAAAGGATTTCGAGGACTCTGGGACCTAAACTCAGAATAATTTGTCTTTTTTTCAGGCGTAAAACAATGTCCAGACCAAACCATGCAAGTCAAAGGTTGTGCGAGACAGTGCGTAGGCTTCACTATTAGCGTAAGAAAATGTCTAAACTACGCTATGTAGCTGAGTTGAGTTGGTATGTAGTTATATGTACCATAATTTAGTATATAGTCAGTGTGTCGGAAATGGGCTATGAGCATAACTGACGCGTACAAATCAGGTAGACCAATGAGCGCAAAGCTCTTGGTACGGTCAGCCAATCAGAACGCGAGTGAAGAATTTTTAAACGCTACCCGCCGTAGTTGCAGTCTGAAGCGCTGCGCGTTGTTTTACTCACCAATTCTCTCTTTTTTGGCGAAAAGACTTTTGGGTCAGAAAAGCGACAGGCGACAGGTAAATAAATCACACCACAACTGGATTGTGAGGTAATATAAATAAAAATACTGTTACGTTTTAGGTAACGCGAATTAGCTTGCGAGCTAATGTTGCAAAACATGCTAACGTATGTAGTTCTGTTTTCAGCTGTAGTCCGAGGTTATTCTGCTTATGTTTATGCTATTGCTGTGTCCAAATCTCTCTTATTACACCCAATAATCTGTCTGTTTGGTGTAGTAGCCGTTAATATGTTGTTCTAACACTAAACGAAGGTTTTAAACAGTGTTCGTGTTTATGATTGGAATTGCGTATCATTAATTAAGAACGTCAGCTTTATTTTACAACCCAAGCTTTTGTGGCTCGTTCAAGGGCATAACGGTGATAGCGTGGCTTGTGCTGGGACTTGAACACTGGACCTTCTCAAGGGTCAACAGTCCAGAACCCAGTACTGATGCCCTGCACTGGGTTATTACGGAGATGTCTTAGTTGCCCCCAATCCAAAATCATAATGTCAGGTCATGAAGTGACTGACTTGTAATGGGTAACTTATGTCCGTGCTTTTCAGGATGGCTTCTCGCTTTGGGCATCTCTACAAGCGAGAGAGTAGCGTCTCCATGATTCGGGTCAGGATGTCCAGGCGACGCTCTCAAACCCAGAAGGAGAACAGGGAGAGGATGCAGAACCTCCGCCGTCACCTTGACCAGCTCCCGGAGCTGGAGCTCTCTATGGACGTGTCGGCCCACGAGAAGCCGGCCGTGCCCTTTCCAGAGACTGGACGCAAAGCGAAGGCAGATAAAGGCAAGTCAGACGTCACGCTTTCCTTCCTTCCTTCGGTACATATTTGACGTGTAACCCTGTAAACTTGCTTAGGTAACAGTGCAGTAGAGGAGAGGAAGAAGATGCTCGCACGCTTTAAAGAAAACAAAGCGCTACAGAAGGAGAAGGAGCGGCGAGAGAAGGAAAAGAAGGGCACCTTCAAGGTTGGACTTTATCGGCCGCAGCCCCTCGGCTACCTGCCTTTAAATCCGGTTGTACCGAGCACACACAAGGTGAGGGTCTGCATCCATAGCACTGTGTGTGAACTGAAACGATCAGTCCTGTAACTTTGGTGCTTCGATCTCAGGCTGCAGAAATGGCTCAGACGACCAGAGTGACCCGATCCATGAAACCGCAACTGCAGCCGAAGGTATGACCGTACTCTTTGTCTTTTTAAATGTGCCTGCAAACCTGTGCAGTAATGCTTTACTCTTTCTATTCTTACTGCAGACGCAATCTGGAACACAAGCAGCAGCTAAAAAAGGTATTAGACTCCTCTGTTATGTATCTTTTATTTACTTTTTGGGTGCTGTCATGTCCAGATTGTAGTATATAATAAAAGACACACCTACTATAAGTACTGCATTGTACGCTTTCCAGTCTAAACCGAACCTGGTGCAGCAGGGAACGGAGAAAGCGTAACTTTTTTATTATTTTATTTATTTATTTATTTATTTATTTTTTAAATGCTTTGGACTTGTTTTAGCAGACTTTTCAACATTTTCACAAACGCAGAAGAGCTTTCCTTCTTTCGTTTTTGTATGATGCCAGAGTTTCAGCTTGATGTACGTTGGAAGAGGGCTATAACGATGCATCATGATGCAAAAATGGGACGACGTGCTTCGTGAAGCTGGATTGTGTGTTCTTGTTTACTATCTAATATGCTGGTATCCCGTTCTCACCTAGACCCGTCACATCTTTTAAATGCAGGGACTAAAGATTCTTTTTACTTACATTTTATACAAGAAAAGCACCCCATTTTTAATTGTTATTCTACAGAAATAAAAAAGCAATGTTTTTCATTCTGTTATTGAAGATATGGTGGAACTACAATAGAACATTTAGTTTCAAGTAATTTCTTGTATTAGTCATGTTCTGTTTACGCTCGTATTAAATCTGGTTAAGATTTTTCAGACCGGTCTTGGGCTTAGACCCTTTGATTATATTCTCCATTTTATTGTGCTCTTCATAGTATTTCATTTTACCTGTTATTTTATTTTAAATCTCTCTATTTATTTAGTTTCCATTGATTAATAAATCTGACCCAACTAATATTTCGGGGTGCCACATTACCTACAGAAACACTGCAGAATTAAAGCGCTCTCATCTTTTTGTTTGTTTAATAGCTGATCTTGCACCCAGTACTAGAAGTACCAAGCCATCATCAGCTCCGGTGAACATCCGAAGCAGAATTGCTGCAGGTAAATGGACTCGGACTGTTTTTGTTGATTTCTTGTCAGGATGTTCCTAATATTGTGTCTCTTGCAGTTGAACCGATGGTCAGAGCTCCGGTGACCCGCTCGGCTGCTAAAGCTCTAGTGACTGCAGTACCGGCCAAAGCGCCGCCTAAAGCCACTGCAGGTACGTCACATTATTATTATTATTATTATTATTATTATTATTAACTGTGAATTGTTTGTTTGGCATTGACATGTTGTTTTGACAAAAGTTAAGGCTCCCAAAACAAAATGTGCCAACAAGCAACCCACTGCGCCCCCAACAGGCCAGGGACAAACTTTGCAAGGAAAGTCTGAACCCATATCAGCTGATGTTCTGGAAACGAAGGTAAGCGGAGGTGGATTATTTTCTTTCATTCCTGTGCAGAACGTCTGATGAACCTCTGTGTTTCTCACCAGCCTGCTGAAGATGAGCCCCCCACAGGGACGTCGGACCCTGCCGAGCACCAGAGGATGGACCAACTCGAAGTCAGTCCGGCTTCATTTGCGCCTCAAGGTTTTGTGTTCCAGGCCCCTGTCGGACTGGGCACCTTTAAGCCTGCGCCCCTCTCTCCCCGCTCTGCCGATTCCTTCCTCTCACCCAGGTACTTTCTCTCTCACCATCGGCTGCAGTTATTAGGGTTAAAGAGCTGACGTTTGCCTGAGGTACTAATCCTTGCTCTCGTCTCTTGTAGCTTCAGCCTGGAACCGAAGATCGAGTCACCTGTCCCAGTTTCCCCAAAATCTGACTCCTCCCCTGCTCCTCCTGCTTCTCCCTCTCGGTCACCTTCTCCCTCGCCTCCTAAAATTCCCCCTCCTCCTGTCTCTGCTTCCAAACTCCCATCTCCTACACCTGCTTCAGCCTCCCCAGAACCCCAGCATGACGTCCGGTATTTCAGGTACACCCCATGCCCTCCATTCTCCCCTTTGCTCTCCTACGTACCTACTGTAGCATGCCATAGATACTGATGGATATCACGTTTTGATTGGGCTGTGTTCCACAGGGCAGTAATGGCCAACGAGACGGAGAGACTGACCGGTTTGTGTGGATTATGGGAGCAACGGTTCGACGAGCCCTCCATACCGGAAGAGAGTGAGTGTCCAGATCATTTGAGGCTTTTTATTTACTTTAAGATCTTATTTCACTGTAGTACTCTCAGCTTGTCCTTCTCTAACATACATGGAGATTTACTGTCCTTTATGGGACAGCACAGTCCATTTTCAGTCGTATTTGAGAAGCTTGCAGAAACTGAAGTGAGTAGAAATGAACACTGTCATTTCTAGTGCGCCAAAGCATAAACGCCTTCGCCTGTCCTTCCTCTCTGCAGTGCGGGACCGGATGCGTACAGCTGTGGGGCAGGCCAGGCTGCTCATGAAGGAACGCTTCGACCAGTTCCGCGGCCTGGTGGACGACTGCGACCTTGGGCGAGGAGACAAGGTCACTACCTGCTCTGACCTACAGGGCTTCTGGGACATGGTGTACTACCAGGTGATTGTCACATTGCCATGTTTGAGTGTTAATAATAATAATAATCTTTGGCTGGAACTTGGTATGAGTCCTGTGGTGCTTTCTGGCCTCTCTGAGGGATGGATGACCCGTTCCCAGAGTTTCTTTTTGACTTGGCTCTGCTTATCAAAGTTAATGCCAAAGTTGGATTTATTTCAGCTTTATAAATCTCAAGATTAACAGCCTTAACTGAACAAACCTAGGGCGACAGTGGCAAGGTTAGGACTCCAAAAGAGGAAAACCCAAACCAGCCTCGGTGTTAGATGTAAGAATTAAATTAAGATTATAGTAATAGTTTTACAGCAGATAAATATGAATTTTTAAAAAGAGATTTTGTAAAGAAAATAAATTATATGTAACAATAAATTAAAGAAAATGCAATATTAAGTAATAATAAAATGGAAGTCTGTGTGTGTATATAAAAAATGCACACTTAATTAAGAATATTAAACTAAATACTAAGACAACAGTATGTATTAATAAATCTAATCTGCTCTCTGGTCCAGCCTGACTTTAATTGGTTAGGTGGGTCTTTTTATTTATTTCTTTATTTTTTTTTTAAATAATTCCCCCTCTCCCCTCCTCCTTTAACCCTTGTTGGCCAAAAACCAACAAGGGTTTTTTAATGATTTTTCTGTAGCCGAACCTTCAGCATGTCTCTACTCTTGTGTATGACATAAATATGAAGACATCGCTTTTCAGATCCTGCCCTTCCTAATCATATTGCCTCCTCAGGTGGAAGATGTTAATAAGAAGTTTAACGCTTTAAAAGCAGCAGAATCCCGGGAATGGCAAGAGGAGGTCGTGCCCATCGCCAGGCAGAGAAAGGTGGTCAAGGTATGTAAAAGGATGCACGTTTACTTTGAGAGATGAGGTGTTTAAAATTCACCACTTATTCTGATCTTAATCTTACAGAAGCTCCCTGTAGCGGGCGGTAAGGCCGGAGCCGGTCCGGGTGCCAGCGCCGCTGCCAAAAGTCGCCTGGCTGCAGTGAAGGCAGCTATGAAGGCCAAAAAGGCCGTGGCGGAGAAATCCGGCCCGGCTCAGGACGAATGTGCTCTGTCTGGCCCTGTGGCGGCTCAGACTGTGGTGTTTCATGGAGGGTTCTTCCAGGTGGAGAGTCCGGCCAAAGTAATGGGTACGACTTCAGTTCATCCCGAGTAGAGCTGGTTATTTTGTGAGCGGGTTTAACGATTAATTTTGGCCCGTATGCTCAGGTGCTGTGAGGAAATCGTCTCGTCTGAGCGTGGCAGCCCTCGGGCCTCAGGTTTCCCCTCATGGGTCCAAATTCAGCACTCCGAGCAGAAAGCCGCGTCCCGCTGCGGCCTCGCACCTCTCTCCTGTGTGGTCCCCAGAGCGTCCCGCTGAACCCCGGCCCCGGGCGCCCAGCCCGCTTCACTTCAGCCCCGAGCGTACAGAACCCGAGCACGGGGAAAACCCAGAGCCCCCAGCACAGCAGTGTCCTTCCCAGTTAGGTTCCGTTTCAGAGGCTAACGAGGACCGAGCCCCAGAGGCCGTGTGCCCGGAAGCTGACGGGGTCGTCCCAATAATGGGAGCTTCTCCTGTCGGAGCTCTGAGCGGTTCATCCTGCTCTCCCTCACCATCCACAGCGTCTCCGAGCGTAGAGAGCATGGAGACCTGCGCCTGTGTAACGTCCACCATGCCGCAGCACTGCCACGCCAGCTCTCTGCCTTGCCCTGACCTCACGGACGCACGCCTCGATGAAAGGTAAAGCTTTACTCCAGGTGTAGGATTTAAGATCATCCAAATATTCATTGATCCTAAAACATTTACAGCAAGTCCTCTGGAGATCAGCTGTGTACTTCCTGTACTCGAAACCCCGCACTGTAGCGATATCTGCTGGCCACAAATTTGTTTGAATTTGAACGTCAATGCTTTTTCTTAAATGAAGCATTTATAGGACTGATGTCTGACGACTCGAACCTTCTAGTGGGTACAGAGTAATTTGAAGGTTTATGGGTTTTTATGGCGTTGAGTAACTTCCCTAGCACTGCAGCAGGACGAGGTCTGGAATGGAATTCAGAACACTGGAAACGGGGGCAGCAGGCCTGGGGGTTAAATGTGATATTACTTATTCAGTTTTTTTTTTAATTATTATTATTATAATGAATAAGTAATACAATTCAATTGATGTATGAAATGTGCTAAAATGTAATGATGTAAAAAAACAAAAAGCTAAATGTACATTGGTTATAAAAATAATTCATGCATGTAAATAAAGATATTGGTAGTAATTAAATGTAAATAAGGAAAAATAATGTAAATGCATTTAAACCTAAATATATTGAAGATCAATAAATGTAAGAATCATTAATACAAATTAAATCTCTACAAAAAGGGAATAAAATTACATATAAAGAATAATTATAATACAAATTAAGGATAATGTAAAGAATATTAATAAATGTCCATATTTAAAGAATATTAATGGTAATAAAAATGAATATGTAAATACCAGAGATGTTAAATGAGATCATGTGAATGATCAATAATGAATTCCTTTTATATTAAAAATAAGTTGTCACTGTAGGAGCTATACATGTGACTTCTTGTTTTTGAATAGTTATTGTACAGCAAAAAAAATAAACCTTTAGTTATCTTGTGGCTAAGTGTACAGGTATTTCTAACGTCCAGGTTTTGTTTTTACAGATCTCCCATGAATGTAAGCCTTGAAGTGACAGAAAATAATGAAACGGAGGTAAGAGTCACTGAATAATGAAACTCTTTAAACGCACGGATCAGCCAGGCCGTGACATGAAGATGACTGGTAGCGTGATGGAGACCTTTGGTCCTCTCATTCGTGTGTGTGTGTGTGAGGTGAGAGGCACGGTTTAGTGAGCATTAGCGGTTTGTATCTGAATCTCTCTGTTGCTTTCAGAGCGCTGCGGGGTTGGACTTTGAGCGGTACCTGCAGCCCTCGTCCCGCTGCAGCGTGTCTCCAGCGGGGGAGAGGTTTTCCCTCGGGCTGGCAGACGCCGAGATGGAGAGCCCCGTATCTCAGCCAGAGGAACCTGCTCACGGTGTCCTGATGCCCCCTACAGGTAAGGGCTGGCGCTCATGCCGCATGGCCATGCGGGGTTTCACTTGAGCACTCTGGGCACTCACCGTCTTTCTCACGCTCTTTTAGCCCCTCCCACAATGGCACCCCTGGCCGATCCCTGGACTGAGGTGGATTTGACTCTTTCTCGTTTTAAATTCGGTTTGTTTTAGACTTTGCTTCTTTAAGCTGTTGAGCAGCACTGACCTTCCGCTCTTGCGTTTCAGCTGCCGGTCGGCCAGCTCCTGTTCACCCCGGAGCTGAGGGAGAGGGTGAGAGCATCAGTGTGTGAGCGTGACCTCATGATATTCACACCACCTAAGAGTAAATAATGCAGCATATGTACAGAGCAGCATGATTTTTTTCCTCCCCTCTTTAAGTACAAGTTTAATCTGTTTAGCAAATGGAGTTTAAATGTTATATGTGCACTTGAGTGGTGCTTTGATAAGCAATTAAAAAGACTTTGAAGACTTTTGCTCTGTCTTGATGTGATGCGATGGCTGACTGGTTCAGACCAAGACTTCCTCCTCTTCCCCTTTGTCTCCAGCTATTCTCTGTCTAAAACACACACTCACACACACACACACACACACACCCCGTTAATTGTAGTTCTAGGAAAGCATGAGTTATTCATATTATTTCTATTCTTATTCTCCTCTAGTTTGGTGTAGTTAATACAGCCTGAACCTTAACATACAGACTTTGTTCCAACAGCGTTTCGAAGGTTTCAGCAGTGAGAGTTTGCACTTCCCTATTTGGAGTTGATCAGACGTGTAGTATTTAAAAATAAATAAATAAATAATTCCATCGTAAGGAATGGCCTATTACAGCTTCTGGACCATCAACACAACACTGGACCCCTCTACTCTTCCCAAAAGTTTTGAGACACTCCTATCCCCCACACTTTCAGCGCTTACCAAGCTTTGAAACACAAATCTAGTTCTTATGCTTAAATCAAAGGAGAAAAAGCTAAAATACAAAGACCTTAAATCACATCGTATGACCTGACTATAATATAATGAAAGGATGTACCCAGTCCTGCACTCTGGCTTTTCCTGAGCCATCCGTCTTCGCTCTGCTGCTTTCTTTAATACCAGGTTACGTTTGTAAGCAGGGAACAGTGTGTGTAAGAAGAACTGTTGAAGGGTAAGCTTCCAGATCTCCAATGTTCCCACAGGCCCCGAACCTTCAGCTAACTCTGAAACAGACAGGGAGGTTCTGGATGGTATAAAAACTTAATTTGGGTTGGAAAGCTTGCTCAGCATAGTGTGTTTAAAGAAAATCATCATTCCCCCTTATGATTTAATTAGAACCACAAGTCTGATGGATTTGTCTCTACCACCAGGACTTGTTCAATATTTGTTCCCACTTGTAGAATTGTTTATACAGACAAATACAGGTCGGTTTTGGCCAGTGGAGGACATTTTCCTCAACAATTTGGTAGAACTTGGCAGCATCCGTTGTCTCCGCAGCCTGGTTTGGATTTCAGTTCCATCTTACTGTCTTCATATCTGAAAAGTTATTCTGAATTCATTTATCATGTATGTAACATGACAAAAGGTCAGAATTTTAACAGGGTCTGATGATTTTCTGTATAGACAAATCTATATTTAATTAAATTTATACCCATGTTGATACTGGGCTGCTCGGCCACTTGGTCTTCCTTCAGCTCCATCTTGTGCTTTGATTCTGGATCAACGATCAGATCTGGGACTTAATAAAACAGCAGCGAAGTGTCAGAATAAGAGTGGAAATGTAAATGGCAGTAACCTTAAATCGGTTCATCTGATGCACCTTTTGGACCTGGGTCCGTTTCAGTTGGTGTAGATGCGACGCCCTAGATGGATAAACACTCGTTAGGTTAATACTCTATGAACAGATGAGGATGAAAGGCAACTCTATAACGTGATGGACCAAACCTCGGCAGCTGCGCTCATAGCAGCGGCTCCGCCCGTCTTCGCTTCGGCACAGCCCAGCAGAGCCTCAAAAAACTCGAGGAACGTAATCTGCGAAGTGGAAACATTCAGTGACCAATCGATTCTTACAGTCTGACCATTGAAGTTGAACCCACCTCTAAATCCAGGTTAGTGTAAGTGGGATTGTGAATGGCAGGGTTCTCTAGTGAGAGGATCTCCAGCACTCTCGCTGTGCTTAGGTTCCCATCGAACAATCCAAGATCCTGTAGAAAGGGTCCAGACATCTGAGAAGCCTGTTGAAGTTCGTTTATCCAAAAATGTTCGAGAAATATCTGACCTTAAACAACCAAACGAAGCTCCGAGCCTTCATGGCTGCAGCTGGGTTGTGTTTGGAGCAGGCCCGGTAGATCTCCAGGCATCTCTCGGCGTAGGTCATGCCAACCACAGCACGGCCAGGGTGGCAGAATAGCGGCCCTGTGCCCGTACAGCAGGTTAGGTGGCGATAACTACAAGCAGACGTTCTACTTTTTACAGATTTACCTTTAACGTTCTCGACGTTGGGTTTCACCGTGTCGTGTTTCATAAGCTCGGAAAAACATTTGTCGAGGATGCCGCGAGACGGCCTGCAGATTTTTAACAAGAAGAATTTTATGAAAGTTTAGGCACTCGCTGTGAGAACAACTACAATTTACGTACTCAAAGTCCTTGTGGTAAATGTGGTACGCTGCACCGATGATGTAACTGATCCAGGTTCTCAGTGAGACGGTGCTGAAAGGGGAGGGAAGCTCCTCTGGGGAATTATCTATAACAATAATAATAATAATAATAATAATCATTAATAATAATAATAATAATGGAAGGTATGATGGAAGGTATTTACCATCGATGAGGCGGTCCATCTGTGCCAGGCTCAGACCGTGCTGGTGGATGCCACAGTCCTTGAGGAAGCGCCAGAGCTGCAGGTGGCTGAGGATAAACGTTCGGTCTGCTGACTGATCGCACCCGAGTCGGCTGTACAGGCCGTATAACTCCCTCAGCAAACTGATGCGTCTCAGTACGGCAAATTCGACCTGAACACCATATTGACTGGCATTGGAAAGGGCTTCACGATACGATTATATCCCGATACATTGCAATATTCCACATTGTTCCCTCAAAATATAAAAACAGCTGAAATGCAAGTTACTGCAGTAAGTATGATGGGAGTCGTCTTAATGGCATCACATCGATAACTCAGCTGGCAAACTGAGTCAACACACTGTACTGCGCCACCTACAGGAGCGGAGGCCGTAGTTCACGCTCCATTTGCTTTCTTTAACTTGTAGTACATCACGAAAATAAATATTGTGATACATTGCTGTATCAATTTTTTAGCACAGCCCTAAACAAGACTGCGATGGTCTCACGGTTCATAGGTCGTAATGATAGAAATCTCCCAAAAGAATTACAGTTATCGGAATATTCTCTATCCATACGAAGGACGTTTAAGGATCAGGGTTCGACTGTATTCGATTGGGACCCTTAACATTTAATTAAAGTCATGGCTGGACCACACTGACCTGTTTGAGCTCCTGCTCTCTTTGTGCTTCAGGGAACCGCTTTAACAGACCCTCGATGCTCAATGTCACGTCAGGACCCAGCACCGAAATCCCGACGACCGATGTCGTGAGACCTAGTGCAACATGTTAATGTGTACATTTAAGGTTTTTGTATAATCTTAGTTACATTACCATAAACCTCTTTATCTAATAACATACTTGTTTATTTTATTTTGTATTTATTATATTTATTTGGTTTACACTGTTTGATGAGCATGCAATAAAGCCACATGAACAATAACAAGCTTAAACTTGTTTACAATCTCACTTTTTTGTCTGCCCACCCACGCAGGTGCTTTTGGTTTTTATGTCTATTTCTCCATGAATAGGAGAGAAAACTCCGAAAGTTACCGTAACCACAAGGTGGTGAGATTTCAGCCATACGATCATCGATAAACTCCCCGTCATACACGAGGCCGTTCTTGAAGATGAACCTCGCCTAAAAACAAAATTTGTCGTGACGTGATTGGAAAACCGGATTCATTTTCACCATCGGAGGCTGGTTTTACCTGCCCGTGCTTTTTGTTTTCCTTCCATCCTCCGGTATAAACGGCGCCACTCGCGTAGGTGAAGGTTCCTCGCCCGTGCCGCAGACCTTTACCAAATTCCCCTTTATACTCGTTCCTGAGCTGGTACTGAGAGCCACGGACTCGCCTCGGGAACCACGTGTGAGTCCCGTACCCGTCCTGAAGAGAAGACACTCTCGGTGAGCACGTTACAGTTTGAATACGAAGAACAAAAGAGCTTGGAGTGATCGATAGACCTGGACGCCATTACTCCACCGGCCACTGTACTGCTGAGCCAGCTCAATCCACGTCATCGTTCCTTCCCCGTGCCGGACGTCGTTCCTCCACTGGCCTTCGTACGTGTTCCCGGATGAATAACTAAAGCGGCAATAACGTGTAAGCTAACAGAATACAAGACGTAAACGAACTGGTGTGTCAAAAACAGGACGTACCGGTGAACACCCCAGCCTTCTCTTTGGTTGTTACTCCAGTCGCCTTCGTACCAACATGTGGCCTCTTTATTGTAATAGATGCATCCCTATGACATTTATTACGTTGAACAAAGTTCATTCATTTATTCCAATAAATTATTGCATGTAAGGAGTACTGGTAATGTACCTTCCCGTGTCTTTTACCCTGCCTCCACGTCCCTTTGTACAGTGTCATGGTCTTAGCACATTTGTAGGTTCCAGTGCCATGACGCAGGCCGTGGCGTACCTCCCCCTCATAGGTGCTACCGTCCAAAAAGGTGTACGTCCCATGTCCATTGGGAGCATTTGATGCAAAGTCACCCTGCAACGAATTCCAACGTTATTGCCCTTCAGTACCTAAATTACTCAACTTGGACTGAGAATCCAGAGCAATCCAATACTGTAGTACTGATGGTATACTGTCTCTCAGTTGTTGCTTCTAGCTCTAAACAATATAAAAGAAGGTAATATATAACAATAACATAATAAGGTAAATCATTACCACAGGATTAACTACTAAACGTAACAAAAGTGGAGGTTGTCGGTAGTAGGGCTGTCAGTTGAGCTGAGAAATTAAAATTCAGAAGTTTTATCTACTTTACCTGTGAAATACAAATTAATTAAAAATGTAATACGTATTAAAAGTTGTAGAAAGAAGTGGATTTGAGAGAAACTATATGCCATATTACCAAAAAGTCACATACCTTATACTTTACTCCATCTGCCCATGTGTATTCTCCATAACCATGCATTAAACCATCCACAAAGCTTCCCTGAGGAATTTGTTAAATGTTTGTCATTGGAGTGACTATATTTCCCGATTTTCTACTCATAAACAAAAACACTTAAGATATTAAACAATAATCAGTTAAACGATACTTGATACGGTATTTATATACATATAACACGATATGCAAGTACTACCTACAGCAGTTTATACACTTGTGACTTCTAAATGTGACTTGTTATTAACAAACTCTACGAGGTCTAGACATTTGGGCAAGGTTAAACTATTTTAAGTGTGCTTTATATTTACCTCACCTTGTAAACATGTCCACCCTGAAAGTGAGCGACACCTTCTCCGTGGTACAGCTCTCCACACTTTGCACCTTCATATCTGAAAGCACCTTAAATTCGGTCAGTTACTTATTTTTCACTTTCTGTAACGGTAACATACATGTTTATAATCTAACCTTTCGATAATGATGTTAGAAAGCAGAGGGACGTTCAGCTCCTCAGGTTCCTGAGGTAGTTCTGAACGCTCGATTTCAGAAGCGGCCGTTTGTTCAGTTTGTTCCACATTGGGCCGGTCTGCCGTTTCGCTGGAGGCCCTGTGAGACTCTGTTAATGCAGTTGTTTTATCAGACTTTTTATTTTTGTCTCCTTTCGCCATTATGTTGAGCTACAAATGCCAAATACGCTTCGTGATTACTTTCTTGCGCGGTTTGTTGTACAGAGCTGGTTGCTAGGCGTCGAATGGAAGGTGATAGGGGTCAAAACCCGAGGCGCGATCTTTATCCTCTTCACTCGTGTAGTAACTTAGGTATTAACATAGTCCAAAACCTTTGTGGTTTACAAAGGGCAGTAATGAAATAATGTGTTGTATGGTACTCGTTCTGCCTCGGTCACTCGATCTTACATACAATTAGTTTGATTTTAATATACTTATTTCTGCAATACAAATATTCTTCTTCTTGATTATGCTCATCAGGTACTTTTTCCTTGCCACTATCACATTTGGCTGCTCATTTGTAGTGTAGATTGTTTTTTGTAAAGTTGCTTTGCAACTGAGCAGCTCTAGAGACTTGTACCTGAGGGAGGGGACCCTTAACAATCCCTGAAGAGATGCCCTGGCATCCTGTTGAGGGTGAGAATGAATCCTTCTTTAATAATAGTGGATGTAAAATATATATGATCCATGACCCTTTATGTCTTCCATATGATATAGGAATTGCATTCCTATGAAGCTGTAGTTAACAGATTTTTTTTTTTTTTAATCAGAAAAACCAAGGTAATATGCTCAGTTTAGAACAACAGCAGCTTTTTATTTGCAATTAAAAAAAAAATACATCAAATTAGTAAGACACAATAAGATCTGTCACGAAGAATCGTTTCAGTGTTTACAAAAAACGCATATACAAAATCAATCGTCCATTCCTGAGACTACATCCAGGTTAACCAGGTGCCTTATGGTGGGCCTGCCATGAGGACAGTTCCAAGGCTGCTCGATTTCCCCCATATGGACCACCAGCTTCTTCATTTCACTGGTGCTCAGCGACGTACCGATCTTCACCTGCAAAAGGATTCAGTTCTTACACAAACTAAGAAGTAGTTAGCTTATATAACGCAAAAAAACGAAGGCTCTACTCACTGATTTGCGGCACGCTCTCGACGCAAACATCTGCCTGACCCGAGAAGGTCTGCACATGACTCCGGCACTGTCACTAAGCATGAAGATAAGTTCCTCGATATCACTGGGGCCGAACGTCCAGTTCTTACTGGTGGGTAAAGACACCAGCTTCACCCGCTCCATGACCGGTGCTGGAAAACATGGCATTAAAGACCGATCAGCCAAAACATCACCCTAACCTTGTAGGGATTTTTCACTAGTTAACTGCAAAATCTGTAACTCTGACATGCAGAGCCAAAAGGGCCAACATATTGCCTACCATTCTCATCAATCAGAAAGTCGAAGCCGTTTTTCTTGAAGATTTCCACATTCTCAATCAGAATTGTTTCGCTCACAGCGGTTAGGCAGAGATTCTGCGGACTGAGAGGGAAAGGCAAAACGTTACGAAACGTTACGGCTGGTTGATCTTTAAGCTTCTAGATGGATTAAAGGAACCGGTCTTACGCGATGAGTCTCTGGCCTTTCAGGACCGTGTGCTGCTGCAGCATCTCAAAGTTGTACTTCTCGTCGGTGGCGTGCTGGTCGATGATGAAGAGATCGGACTTTAACTTAGTGATGATGAAACCCTGGTTAAACTGGCCGATGATCTCCATCTCCTTAAACATGTCCTTGCTTTAAGAAAAACACATATCTTACATTAAATTTAGATTGTCTTTGTTTGTTTCCTTGTATATTAAACATAAACTGTATTTTAAAAAATCCCGTTTTCGGAGCTGGAGTACCTTACAAACCTAAGTGACACAATAATGTGGAATATTCCGGACATGGCATGATTTTTTGGGGAATTTCACTGCCTAGTTAAATTTTTTTCGCAGCAAAAAAATGTACAAAAGGAACAAAACGTCTACTTGATATCATTAAGATGAGCTTTTGCTGCAAACACCGATATCAGGTACATCCGATTTTGGAAAACAGGAAGGAAGGAAGGAAGTAAGGAAGGAGCATGGAGTTTCAGCAGGTCATACAAGATGTATGTCGATGTGAATACTTCACATTTTCTTCGAACTTTGACTCCATGACTGTAGTCTCGCTCTTAGATTTATCATCATACCTGGGCCACTTAATGTCGATGTGCATACTTCACATTCCATTCAAACTTTGACTCCATGACTTTAGTTCGCTCTTAGATTTATCATCTACGCCGCCCAAGGAGGTTGGGTCCCTTTTTGAGTCTTGGTCCTCCCAAGGTTTCTTCCTAGAACTAGGGAGTTTTTCCTTGCCACTGTCGCCCTAGGCTTGCTCAATTTGGGATTGGTCGTAGTTATTAGGAGATAATCTAAACTTGTAAAGTTGCTTTGAGACAATGCTCCATTGTAAAAAGCGCTATATAAATAAATCTGAGACTTGACAAGAGAGACCATCATTAGATTTAGGAGATCTATAATTACACATCAAATTTAAGTGTTTACTCGAATATAATTTATTATTAATTATTAATAATATTACTGTTCTTTTTATTAACGCCGTCCCTTTGGAAGCAGTAATCGGCTCTAGGTTTCCGAGGAATAAGAGAGAACAACAGAGGGAAATAAAGCACCGTGTTTTTTAGTCTCGTTCTGAGTATGAAATACAGGAGCTGCTTCATGAGGCGCAGAAGTGACGCTGATTGGTCGGTGAGTTTTAATCGGCAGCAAAAGTTTGCAAAAATAGAACTGAGGTATCAAAATAATGTTGCATTTTGATACCGGCGTTACACACAAGCTCGGATTAAATTGCCGTCGTCCAAATAAATCACACGGAAACATCCTGCTTGGTGTGTAACGGCCTTAACTGCTTTAATTCCCTAATACAGAGATAAGTGATAACCTTATCTCCTTCTTCAGCTCATCCTCGGCGCTCTGATTCTCCCCGGGGTTGATCCTCGCCCTGAAGCATCTGTACTTCAGCTCTCGATCGCTCTGCTCTCTCTGCTCGCTCTTCAGTCTCTTCAGTTGTTGGGACAGCTCGGCCATTGAGAATCGCACAGACGCTGTTTTCTTCTGCATGCTAACGGGTCTGTCCAGCAGCCCGCAGGGGGCCGGTTCTGCTTGGGCTCGGGTGTCGTCCCATTTGCACTTTTTGGCCTCGGGACTGCGGATCCCATCAGGACTAACACCAGGCTCGTCCTCGTGCACGACTTCAGGGTCGCTGCAAGCCTCTGTCCGGATGCCGACCTGCACCGAAGTGGAGTAAGGAGATCCGAATTCACCGTTGCCACAAGTTTCAGGGGTTCCTGTGACGGAGCTTTGCTCTGACAGCCCCGAGTCAGAACTGCGTCCTGCGTCCAGATCTGAACTGTCCTCGTGTTTGGTAAGGGCCTTCAGCGGAGAGGATTTATTAGAGGAACATAAAGACCTCGTATAATTATTCTTCTCAGGACAACGGAAGAAGGACTGCATCTTCTTCTGTGTGGGACCTGTGGGGCTGCTCGAGGTCTTAGCCCCGCCCCCAGAACCCTGCTGCTTTGAGAATGCTGCTTTTAATGCAGCCAAGCTGAAGGACGTCTTCGGGGTGGGACTCGACGTCTCGGAATCATCTTCTGATGAAGCCGCTTTGGCCTGAACAGCTGGTCGAGATCCTTCTGAAACCTCATCGGAGGGTCGGGACAAACCTGACGAGAAATAAAAAAACAATGAACTGAAAAATCATTTACATTCTTATCAAAACAGAACAGAACCTTGAATTTAATCAAACTCTTCTAATTACTATGACGGGACACAGAAGCGGCTGTATCGACAAACTTCGGAATTTTCTTATGGATAATATTTACAAAATACACGAGTCTTTGCCCAGACTGCTTAAAACGAAGAGGTTAAACCTCGGACGATTTATAAATACTTTAAAATAATTGTAACAGTAATGAGACTTGGAGATTGATTAAAAACACTCGGTTTGACCAGAAGCAGCCTGGTGGTGAAAATGTCAGAATCATCTCCACAGACACGATATCTGTAACCACTGACCATTAGAGGTGTAAATAATATTATAACAATCATATAATCATTAATAATTATGATAGTAATAATAGTAATAATAATAAAAAAAAAAAAATAATAATAATAGTAAGCATAATAATAATAATAATAGTAATAAGAATAATAAGAGTAATAATCACTAAATCTTTAATCACTGATTATAAGATAATATTATTTTCGTGTACTCAAGAAACAGAAACAATAACGTTATCACCTCATCCTGTTCCAAAATTCGTTTTTATCTGTTTGTTTGTTACGTTAAAAATGATTAAATGCCGAGTCCGTACGTACTTGCCGGGAGGTTTAGTGCGTGGTTGAGGCTGATCTTATTGACCCCGCTCTCGTACATGGCGATGAGTGAGCTTTTCAGAATAGCGAGCAGCAGCTTCTCCTCCTGCAGAAAAATCTGACGCTTATCTGGTGTAACGTTCACGTCGACGCACTCTGTAACGCAGAGAAACACAAGAAAAATCAAAATATCTAACAAAATGCATAGAAAAACATTTGCGGTCGCTCATGGTTCCCCCTACCTGAAGAGACGGCGATGTTGAGAGCGACGAACGGATACTGATGCCGGTTGAACATATGGTAAACTTCGTTAATAACCTTAGTGACCTGTAAGCACACAAAGATTTGAACTGGAACTGTTAGCGTGAATGTAACAGACTTCATAAAGAGAATTATGAAGTAAAAGGAAGCACCTTGGATGGATCGCAGGGCCTTTTGTTAATAAAGTAGAACTGCCTGTCCGTGGCGCTACGACCCACACCGTGATCGGCTCGCGACACAAAACCAGAGACGCTGAAATCAAACGTACAAAATACGAACATCTGGGAGAACCTCTGTAACAGTTACAGATATAAATCACAAATACAATCCTAATCACATTCATTTATAACAATACAGTAACTGAACTCTTTAATGGGTGGTAATGTGTCCTGAATTATCTTACACTCTGAAAGTACAGAACGAAGTCCCTCAGCACCGACACCAGGGCGTCCTTTTTTTTTTTTTTTTTAAAAAGCCAAATGAAATATTTTAAACGAACCACAGTTGAGAACGAGCTAGAAAAGCAACGGTTAAAGGAAGCTGAAGCACAACATTTCAGCACAAATACAATTAGAAGATGTGGCGTGTTACAGAAAGCGAAATTATCTTTGAATAATGTCGGTGCTTATTATATTATATTCAATAATATTGACTTATCGATGTGCATTTTTTGTTCTTGTTTATTATGCCTTCTGGTGCAATTACATTTTTTGAACATCAGAGGGCACCATCATAGGCCATTCTTCATTTCTGTTAATTGCAGAGGACTACAGATTCTTTGTTTACTTTTTTTTACGTTACTCTGAATTGTCATTCTTTAGAAAAAGGGAATGATTTCACTCGGTTATTTAAGATACAGTCAAGCCACAATAGAGCATTTTGTTTACAATTTCTTTCTTTAAACTGCAGAGGACTAAAGTTTTTTGTTTATACAAGAAAATGTGTGTCGTTTTGCATTGTTCATACTTCAGAAATAAAGGGAACGTCTTTTACGGAATGTAAAATTGATAACTTTACGAAAATCGGCTTGTGAACAGAGTATCGTTGTGTATACCAGATGGTACGTCTACCCGATAATACTCACTTGAAAAGGTCTGTGGGAAGTTCTGCCCCACTTAAGCCATATTCCTCTTTAATGGCATCACTGAGAGTTCCCTGGTTAAAGGGGATCAGACTCTGGAGCTGTAAAGAAAACAGTCACAAAAATCGTTTTTATTCTCACTCGTCCTTTGTCAGGGGTGTGTGTGTGTGTGTGTGTGTGTGTGTGTGTGTGTGTGTGTGTTGGGGGGGGCTTGGGGGTGTCCCAGAAACCCGGGACGCAGAACGGCCAGAAGCATTCACCTGTTTGGGTCCGAACAGCGCTCCGATGTTGTCCGTCATGCTGTGACTCCCCCCGGTGCACAGCACGGTGTTACGCTTGCCCTGGGCCACCTGATTGGTGCAGGTGATGCGCACCCCGGTGGAGATGATGCAGTATGCCTGCAAGACGTACACCATCTTACGAAACTCCTGTGTTAATAAAAAACAAAAAAACAATTGCTCACATTCTTGCTGGTCAAGCACATTCCAGTTTACCCAGATTAGACCGTAGGACTCAGGAGAACCTTTTTGATGTTGCGCTGGAACTCTTTGTGGCGGACCGGCAGCGTGGAGAAGAGCTGCTGAAGGCTGATAGTGGTGCCCTGCTGCTGAGGATGAGGGGCTCGCTGAACGAGACGGCCGTTGTGGTCAAAGACGAGCCGGGTTCCTACTGAGCTGCTCTCGTGACAGGTCACCACGGACAGGTTACTGTTGGGGACGCAGGAGGAGACTCGAGTATTAGTAATGACACTAATACATGTGTGGGGACGCAGAACTCTAAAGGGGATCACCTGAGGGCGCACAGGGAGCTGAGAGCTTCACCGCGGAAGCCAAACGTCTCGACGTGGGTCAAGTCAGAAAAATCCCTCAGTTTGGACGTGTGATGCTTTAAAGCTGCGGACGTGAGGACACCGTGAGCACGCGCAGAGCCCCCTAACATAACCATCACCCTAACCAATTAACCCCTCTGACTCACTCAAGCCTTCGAAATTCTCCTCCTCCACCCCTCGTCCATTATCCGAGACCTCCACCAGCTCCGTCCCGTATTCTTTGAGCCTAATACCTGCAGACCAAAGTCATATCAGCGGAAAATGAATGATTCGACATAAAACAGGTCTTCAGTAAAGCCATCAGCGCTCACCGACTCGTGTGGCGCCCGCATCGATGCTGTTCTCCACCAGCTCCTTCACCGCCGTCGCCAATGTCAGCACCACCTGTCCCGAGCAGATCTGATGCACCGAGCGTTTGTCGATCGCCCTGATGGCTCGAGCAGATTCTGAGCTACGATTAAACACAACCTGACTCAATAAATAAACAATAACAAAACTAGAGGTTGTACATTACATCGTTCTCATTTACTCTGCCATGCTGTCCCTCCAAGCAATCTTAAACACCTCCAATTTACTATGTCTCCACTTATGTTCTAAACTCTGTGCTGATTGCTTTAAGATACGGGTGTGGTCATTATACCATGGTGCTAGCGTTTTTTCCCTAATGCGCTTGACCCTAGCAGGAGCAATCATATCCAGGGTTGAGCAAAACACACATTCTAATTGGTCATTTACACACTCAAGATGATCGGGCTCCGTAGGTGTATTAAACATTAAGTCTGGTAGGTTTTTAATAAACGCAGCTGGAGTAGCAGATGTAGTAATGTAATGGTGTGATAATGAGGCAGTAAGATTTTATTTCCATAGTAAGGCAGTTATTTCAATGCTAGCCATCTGTGTTTATACTAATGAGGTTATTAACATAGACTTTTTGAGAGGGTTTACGTTTAGGACAGATGCGGGTAACAGACACAGTTTCAATAACGTGAGTTCTGGGTGACGGTGCATGGCTACCAGCAGACAGTTGGTTAAGCTGGTCTGTCTGCTGCCTGACCCCTGCTCTGGATAGTCAGCCCCTAACCAATCCGGCCATAGGACTATGGGCAATGTTGCAGGAGATGAGAGCAGCACCCTCCCGAGTGGGATGGACACCAAATAACTACATGAAAGACTATCCAAGAGAATCTATGACTATCGAGCTTGTTACAATGTCCGGCACTCTGGCTCCGGGAATACATGTAACTCTAACTGCTGGTGTCCCTAAAGGGGTAGCTAGTTTCACGTGTCATAAAATAGATTTGCCTATGACCAGAGCTCTTTCAACAGGCTGCTCAGTGGGTGCATCACTGATGAGGGTAAACCTGTTGGACACGTGAAAAGGTAAAGAGTGATGCTCAGGTGGGCTAGCCTTACGACTACGTCGCCGAACTGTCACCCACTTGCCCTGCTGTGAGGGCGCTGCCTGTGGCATCCAGATCTGCTAAGCTAGAAGCTGAGCTAGCCTTCTCTAATGTCTGGATGCACCCTTCTAAAACTACAATCTTCCCCGTCAGACTGACTACAAGCCTACACCGATCACAAATAAAATTTACCTAATGACGGAGGAAGAATAGCTGAACATGCCACACTGCACTGGGAACAAGCGAAGCAGAAGCCATGTTAGTACAATTAATTAGTTAGGTACTTCTCTTCGGGTGGTGTTGTGGGGTGCTGATTGAAGATGTGGTTCAGCCTATGGTAAGTTTTATGCATTCTGATTTGTGTAATTTTGTGGGACAAAGTAAACCTTATAGTAACTAAACCCTTCATTATATACATACATAAAACGGATTGGGCCGGTTTTAGCGTGATCGGCTTCAGCGGCCTCATATAACCGATTCTGTGCTGGTCAACAACACAGGAACAGTGCAGTGCTTTTACTAACTTTAATTCATCATTCAGTTTAGGTCAGTACATAATTCAAAGTTTCAGGCACTCGATGGTTTGTTTAAGAGACATGTTCAAGGGTTTGTTTGCAGACATGAGGAGGAGGAAGCGTTATATGTTTCGCCTGTGTTTTGAGTGCTATTTAGCTAGTACACTAGATAGGCTCCCTAAATACCGCTTTACTGATGATGGACTATGGACATTATTAAGGGCTTTGTTATCCATTTTGAACACAACCCTGTCCCCAGCATGAAAACTTTTGCAGCGTACTGTGTGGATTACATACATGGCGAAAATAAGCCGGTAAGGATCGACTCCAACAACGATGGTTTAATGGTTTGTTCCATACATATGTTAGAGGTATAGGTGTAACCTAAAAACTCAACTCAGTTTACCTCATTACACACACTACAGTCAGTACTAATGATGTGACGGCTAATTAGCCTATAACCAAGCTCTCGTTATAAACAAATGTTAATAAAACTACAAAAACTCACCAAGTCTCTGCCATCGTCCCTGAGGGAGCTTACAACCTGCCTATGATTTACTGTGACTCCTCTCAACCTCTGCAACTGGTCAGAACCAATGCAGACACCGTCGCTGGCTTTAATGTATTTGTATATTTTAGTACCAGTTTATACATGTAAGCAGCTGGCTACGTCTTTGACATCAAAAAATTATGTCTTATTCAGCGAGCTAACTGTGTAGTGTGTATTTCTCTCGTATAACCGCTGCAGCACACTCCCGCGAACACGACCGTAAATTCGCTGATTTATAAATCATTCTTAGACATATACACATGCATTATGATCTACAGATCAGGTGCCGAGCTGAAGAACCTCATGTCTCCACAAATCGCGAAACGCCTTACACTAGCATACGGTAGAAAGGCTAACCTTTTCGAGTTCGGCAGTTTTTCGAGTTTTATAGTTTATATAGCTACAGTCTTGTGCTAACATTGTTCCCCCATGCATATATCAGTCGCCCCTTTAACGTATTTGTGCATAATAAATAAAAAGCTGTGAGACCGTATGTATATATAATGCTGTAATTTAGAACGTCAACCAAAACGTAATTTGAGCAGTCACTCAATACTATTTAGTATATAATCCTATAGTATGCTGATATACTGACACACGTTAAAGTATATGCAATATATTATATTTATATTTCATTGCAAGTGGCACGTGACTCTTGACACTATTTTGAAAGGTTTCATCATACACTGAAGTCAATTAGGGACCGAGTACAAATTCAAGACATAAGCTTACAAGGGCTAGGGCCCCATTTCAGGGCACGTTTACATCCCTTTCCTCTGGGTATAAAACATGAAACCAAAATCTTTAGGACAAATTTGACTAAACAGTTAGGTTTGATTGTAGTAATCCGGACATGAAGGTACTGGACTATGGACCAAAAAATACAAGGTTCAAAGTTTACCTCAACAAATCTGTCACTGTTGGATCCCTGAGCAAGGTTTTTAATACATGGATTGAAAGGTTATATTGGTGTAAATCGCTCTGGATAAGGTCGTCTGCAAAATGAATTAATTTAAATGTAATTTTTGATCATTTGATTTAAAACGTATGTTACACTGTGTGGGAATTTGGAGACACTCCCTTACTGTTCACCTCTGGCAGGCTGCAGTTGGGACTGCAGATCGGTTTAACGAGTGAATTGTAGAGTTCTATCAAATCGTTGTAGTATAGAATATTTCGTAGATTTAATTGTTGATGGAACCACTAAAGCGAGAAGGTTTGATCTGATAAAGCTTTATAAAGTAAGTAGATGACTCGTGATGGCAGAGGAACGTTCTAGTAGCTGTAGTGTCGGAGTTGGAGTTAGTTTAGCTAGTTTAAGTAGTTTGTTGGTGAACAGAAATCTAAACAGAGCTATAAATGGAGCAGGAGGAAGAAGAGGAGTCTTCGAGCTCACAGATAAGGACGACGAGGTCCAGTTTGATAGTGAGTGAAATATCACCAGAACTATTTAACCTGAGGTGTCAAATAACTATGAACAATTTCTGCAACTACACGTCAATGTGACGACACACCATCTAAACCAATTGCCTTAAACCCTGGCGACACCTAACAACGACATTTGTTTTGTTTATATATAGTAAAATTGAAATACAGGTCAGTATATAATGCCTTATATTGTGTATGGGGTGCTAATAATGTAGTCAGTAAACCTGATCATGGGACCAAAATTCACATTATCAAATTTGAAAAATTAAATTTGATATGCAAAGCTTGACAGGAAGGGACCACAGCGCACAAAAATGCTTGCTCAACAAGGAGCATCGAATAACGTTGTACTATCTGTAGGGTGAAATATGAGTGCCTGAACAATGCGATTAATCGTGATTAAAAATCCCAAATTCTTTTCTTAGTCTAATTCAGGTTCACACATATTTTTGGTGCATTTACAATATTTTTAAAGTATTTTAGCAAAAAGAGTTTCCTAAACTTTTAATCTGAATAAGCCTTTATAGGGGAACATTTCTGAATTAATGCGCTGTGTTTAAATATGGATTTAATTATATATTTTTATATGATTTTTTTAATATTAAGTAATAGTTTATTTAACTATATTAATTCCATTTTTAATTAGCTTTTTTTTTTTAATATATAAATATATATATATATATATATATATATATATATATATATATATATATATATATAAACCATATAAATGTGTGCCAGTTTGGAATCCAGTGCTGTGAAGTTTTGTTAGTGGTGCCAACGGCTGGAGTAAAAGCTGGCAGTGTGTTGGGGGTGTGAACAAATGGTCCATTTTTAAATTTTTTGTTGTTGTTTTTTTGTTTGTTTGTTTTTTTCAGCAAAATGAGTTTCCTAAACATTTCAGCTGAATTATATGGGAAAATTAATGAATTAATGTTCTGTGTTTATTATTTGTTAGTATTTGTTATTTCAATTATACATTTCATTTTTTTGGTTAACCTTAATTTTAACCTTTTTTTTTTTGCAAGCATAGTTTATTGTAAATGTATCAGCCTTCTAACTACACGCAATAATTTTCCAATGTAATGCTCAAAATGAAAGTATTTTTAGATTAATTATTGAATGACTTAATGTCAGTAAATGTCAAGCTGTACTTTACTTTTTGAACTGTATTCCCTTCCTCATAATGTTGTTGTGAAACTCCCTGGAGGTGGGGATTAATGTTTTACACTGATAAGAGCGCTCGTGTTCGCCTGTAGCCGTACGGTTATGGTGTAACATGTCCAGAAGTGTTTACGTTATGGGTTTAATGACAGAATGGATTCAGAACAAAGAGACATTGTTGGTATGATTGCTCAGGTTATCGCTGCTGGTAAGAAATGTATTTCCTTTGCATTTCTCTGGCCTTAACATCCAGAGATGTTCACTTCCAAGATCTGCCAAGGAGACTGTAAACTGTTCCAAATAAACCGAACCTGATTCCTTATTTATCATTTAAGCTTATCTGGAGTTTTTCTTAAACTCAGGTTGCAGGCTCGGCTCTTTGTAAAGCTGCTTTGCACAGAAAGTAAATAAAGATGAGACATTCTGATTGTGGTTTTTAAATATTTTTCTTATTATTTCGACCCAGCCTCAGACACAGACAATACCCGTGAGGTGCTGATGACGGAGAAACAGTGTCCATCCATTCAGGAGTTCGCCTCGGCCATCCCCAACCATCTGCTGCTGGGGTCGTTGCTGGAACATCTGTGCTTCGTGTACGAGCGAGATCCTGCACAGTCTCGCATGCTGTTCAAAGGTAAGCCACAACAAAAACGCTAATCGATATTAAGGAATATCACGATACTTTTATTTAGCCGTCGTTCACACTGAGGGCAGATTTCCTGTGTCGTTCTTAATGGAGAAGAAATTAACATACTTATTTCAATATGTACAACTACATTTATAAACAGCTGAAATGTACTTGTTTTTAATTAAAAATAGTTTGTAAATACACTTCCTTTTTAATTGCATGATTATGTGGTGTTATTATAGATATTATAAACATTATATTTAATATCAAACAGTAAAATGATTGAACTTTTGCATCTGTCGTCTCAGGCGTTAAACATAAATGTACTGTTAATTGTAAAATGATTAACGCTAATAATAAACAGAAACTACCCTTTCCTGTATTTACTGCAGGTATTTTATCCATATTTTATGATAAAGTGCAGATGTTATAGAGAAAAACATTATTTCTTATATAAATGTGTGCAAGTTTGACATATGAGTTGTTGTAACCTTCCATGTTTTAAGTTGCTAAAGGTCATGTGTTCCCTCCAAACTGAATCTGGATCATGATAATATTGATTATTACCATTTTCTTCAGCCACTGTATTGCTTCCAGTTCTGAATTTCCTCCTGGTTTGTCTGTTACCTGAACGTCTTTGGTCCTCCTTTAGTGATCGGCCAGCGCCTCGCAGCGATGAATCTCCTGTCTCCGCTGGCCATCAGTGATGAGTTCAGTTCGGTTCGACTGCAGCACAGCCGAGCTTTTTCTGAGCTCCTGCATGCGGTGAGCTCGTCGCTCTTTCCTCAGGTGAGCCTGCAGGTCAGGTAAATGACTCCCTGCATTTACATGGTGAGACCTTAAGAGCATCACAAGAATCTTCTACCCTTTCTTTTCGACAGGATCACAGGTACTTGAACACTGAATGTCGGAAAGAAGGACTTTTCCAAGCGCAAACGTCTCGCTACCTAAGTGAATTCGAAGAAATCTCAACTCTGGGCAAAGGATCGTACGGCAAAGTTTTTAAGGTGTGGAAAAAGGTCTTGTAAATATTATCCCTAAAACGAATATTAATCTGTACCAAAGAGAAAGAGCAAGAATAAAGCCGTTAAATGCTATATTTAAGTTTGTTTTGCCGAGGCAGTACGCAGATCTGGCCAGCAGATGTCACTAATCGTTAGAGAATTGATTGGTTCAAATGATTCAAAGCTTCGTTTCTTCTCCGGGTAGGAAGGCGAGGAAGTTTGTTGTAAATGCTTTAGGAATAGTAATGAGTTTTCTATTAATGGGTAAAAAACAATTCCTGTTATCTAACTGTTTACAGTGTGAGCCTAAGCAGGATTAACCAGAGTAATACCAGGTGCTTTGGCGTTTTAACTTCTTTAAATATCTTCTCCAGGTTAAAAACAAGCTGGACGGACAGGACTACGCCGTCAAAAAGATTCATATCAAGAATGTTACACGGAACGACTGCATGAAGGTAAAATGAGTTTTGTGCAGCTCAATTTAATATCCGTAACCAGCAATAAATGGTTTTATCGACAGCTAAACAATTTTACAATAAATAATCGTAGGTACTCCGGGAGGTCAAAGTTCTGTCCAGTCTGCAGCACCCGAACATCGTGGGCTACCACACTGCGTGGCTGGAGCATGTGCAGCCCGCCGCGACCAGTGAGTCTGATATCATTTATCGGACATAAAAATGTAAAGATTTGAATGAATATACAATAAAATGACTGGGTTAGGGTTTGGGATGTTGTCTTGCGCTTCAATGGTGAATCTGACTGTTTGTTCAGGTTTAGTTTGTGGGTTTTAAGTGTATTATTTACAAACGTGTCACAATTCTACCAATCATAGGTACTATTTAATGTGAAATATCTCTAAATTAAAAGTTCTGTCTTTTATTGTAGGTCACAAATCAGCATTTCCTTTTGCCATACCGGCTTTAGAAGCATCATCACAAGCTGAAAGGTAATTCGAGGCACTAGTGGTGCTTTCCTTTATAATGAACGTAACTGTGGTCTGGACTTACCCAGAGGTCGATAGGTCCCTCGTTTGAGCCTGGTCTGGTGCCTCTCGCTGCTCATGTAGTGTCTGGAGTTGGTTCTCGGTTACACAGTAGCTAATTATGCTTTCTTACTTCCAACTCTTTTAAGGCCTTTTCACACCGAGTCCGATTTTTATTCATGAAAAAAACCGGATGTGATTTTTAACGTAGTGGGATCTTCGCACCAAGTCCGACACATTTTTTTTTTTGTCTAAACACTCAAACTTCCTGCCCACTTTTGCTTTCTTTAATTTCCCTTCTCTTAATGTGTCTCGCCGTGTCTTTTTCACATCGCCAACTTAAAAAAAACAAAGACACGAGCGAAGATTAGTGTGGGAAGCACTTAGACAAATAATCAAACGGCTCCATCCAGTCCCTGTGAGCTTTATCTCCATCATTCTCCAGTCTTTCAGTTCTATTCTACCAGATCTTTTCTTTTATATCCATGTTTTTAGAGGCAGCCTGTTGCTTGTCCTATAAGCTCTCGATGAGCTGTTCCGCCCGGCGACCGAGCTCTGATTGGGCAGCCTGATTTTAACCACGCAGGAATTAGAACAGGCTCCGATTAAACATTTTACGCAGCGTCTCGGTCCGTCAGTTTTGGACTCGGAGTGAAGGACAGCGTTACTATAACGTGTGTTCTTTTTGAAAACTTGACGGACTCTGTGTGAGGAGGCCTTTATACTGTCCTCAAATTTGACTCTAATTAAAGACAAATGTGATAAAAATAAATCTCTTTCAGGCTTGAGGAGAGCAGCTGCAGCACCGGTGGATCATCGATAGTTTTTGAGAGCTCTGCACATTCAACGGACCAAAATCCCAAACCCACGTCCACACCAGTGAAATCCACGCCAGCCGGCGAAGACCGGAGACAGGCCGTGTGCCTGAAGAGCGTGCGGAACACGCCTAGCTTTGTTCCGTGTGTGTTTCTGGGGAAGCCTCGCTCTGCTATGGACTCCTGCCCAGCACTGAACTGGGAAAGCTCGGCACTGTCAGAGGACGAGCCCAGTACGAACCGGCTCGAGCATCCAAACCAGGCACGTTCATTATCAAAGAAAGTGGGTGGTTGTGAAAATTTGAGTTAATTTGAGGTAATTGTTGGACGTTGTGTTTGCAGATTCAGTTTCACTTGATGCTGTACATCCAGATGCAGCTGTGTCAACGTTCTCTGAAGGACTGGATTCAGGAGAGGAATTTGAGACCTCATACAACGTCGGCAGGTGAATTTAATTAGGGCTGTGCTAAAAAAATCGATACAGAAATACATCGCAGTATTAATTTTTGTGATATACTACATCGAGTTTCACCTCAAAATAGAGGTTTTTTTTTTTTTTTTTGAAGGAAGCAAAAAACACGTTATAAATGGGGCGTAGATTCTAATCTCCCCTCTTGTAGGTGGCGCAGTACAGTGTTTCGGCTCAGTTTGTCCTCTGAATTATCAGTGATGTGATGGATTAAGACGACTCACCATACACCATATTGTATTTCAGATGTTTTTATATTTTCAGTGAACTATGTGGAATATCGCAGTGTATCTTGATATAATCGTAGCGTGAAGTCCTTTCCAGTACCCACTCCTGAATTTAACCATAAATCATCGTACTACGTCATCTGAATGTAACCTTTTCCACAAAACAAGAGTGATCTATTGGTGATACGACTGTGTTTACTGTGTGTCATCGTTTTCTTTCTTGTTTTCACTATTAACGTAAAAACCTGGTCCTGATTGTTGCTGTTTAATTTAACTGCAGACCTTTACCCTACTCGAGCATCGGATATCCTAAAGAGAATACTCGAAGGGGTGGAGCATATTCACTCCTGTGGAATCATGCACAGAGACCTTAAGGTAGGTACAATGCTTGTTTAATTAATTGAGTGAATAATAACAATTATTTAGAATTTTGAGGTGATTTTAAGACCTTATAACATGTAGGGAGGTTTGCCTTGCCACTGTCACCCTAGGCTTGTTCAGTTACAGTGGTGTGTGAACCCTTTAGAATTTTCTATATTTCTGCATAAATATGTCCTAAACTAAATATGTCACACAAGTCCTAAAACTAGATAAAGAGAACCCAGTTAAACAAATGAGACAAAAATATTATACTTGGTCATTTATTTATTGAGGAAAATTATCCAACATTACATAGTAGTGAGTGGCAAAAGTACGTGACCCTCTAGGATTAGCAGATAATTTGAAGGTGAAATCAGAGTCAGGTGTTTCAATCAATGGGATGCCAATCAGGTGTGAGTGGGCACCCTGTGTTATTTAAAGAACAGGGATCTATCAAAGTCTGCTCTTTGTAAACGCACGTTTGTGGAAGTGTATCATGGCACGAACAAAGGAGATTTCTGAGGACGTCGTTGATGCTCATCAGGCTGGAAAAGGTTACAAAACCATCTCTAAAGAGTTTGGACTCCACCAATCCACAGTCAGACAGATTGTGTACAAATGGAGGAAATTCAAGACCATTGTTACCCTCCCCAGGAGTGGTCGACCAACAAAGATCACTCCAAGAGCAAGGTGTGTAATAGTTGGCGAGGTCACAAAGGACCCCACGGTAACTTCTAAGCAACTGAAGGCCTCTCTCACATTGGCTAATGTTAATGTTCATGAGCCCACCATCAGAAGAACACTGAACAACAATGGTGTGCATGGCAGGGCTGCAAGGAGAAAGCCACTGCTCTCCAAAAAGAACATTGCTGCTCGTCTGCAGTTTGCTAAAGATCATGTGGACGAGCCAGAAGGCTTTGGTTTAAAAGTCATATTTGGAGAAAGGAAAACACTGCATTCCAGCATAAGAACCTTATCCCATCTGTGAATCATGGTGGTGGTAGTATCATGGTTTGGGCCTGTTTTGCTGCATCTGGGACAGGAAGGCTTGCCATCATTGATGGAACAATGAATTCTGAATTATATCAGAGAATTCTAAAGGAAAATGTCAGGACATCTGTCCATGAACTGAATCTCTAGAGAATGCGGGTCATGCTGCAAGACACCGTCCCTAAACACACAAGCCGTTCTACCAAAGAATGGTTACAGATGAATAAAGTTCATGTTTGGAATGGCCAAGTCAAAGTCCTGACCTTAATCCAATGGAAATGTTGTGGAAGGAGCTGAACCGAGCAGCTAATGTGAGGAAACCCACCAACATCCCAGAACTGAAGCTGTTCTGTACGGAGGAATGGGCTAAAATTTGACTTGACTAGGTGATAAAAAATATTTATTCAGCATTATATGGATAGAATTGAATCAGAAACTGTGAATGATGAAGGTACGGGTAACATTAGTTTGTTTGGATTGTGATGATTTTGCTTAGTTTATGTATCACATTGTTTATTTGCATGTATCTCATGTGGTACTTTCGCTTTGGGTACGGGCAAATTACGTTTCACTCAGTTGGTATGCCAATCACTCTTGTAATGTTTGTTATTTTTATTTACAGCCAAGGAATATTTTCCTGCATGGCCCCGAGTGCCATGTGAAGATAGGAGACTTTGGATTGGCCTGTAGCGATATTGTAATGGACGAAAACGAAGAGCTCCCTTCAACATCCGGCATCAACGGGAACACAGGTCAGGACCAGATTACTATGATTAGTTGATTAATTGATTTAGAGTGGATTAACTCAGTTCCACTGATATTTCCAGAGTCTGCACATACTACCGGGGTGGGAACCTTCGTTTATGCTTCTCCAGAGCAGCTGAATGGATCCCACTATGACTCAAAGGTAAATTCTGAAATTCTTCCACAGTTATTGTAAAGATGAGTGAAAACAGATGGTCCAAGGTTCTCTCTTGTGCAGTCTTTAGAGCCCCCTACATGTGCTTCAGATTAAGGGACTGAGATGACGATGGCGCAAGCTTGATTTCGTGATCACTGAACCTTTTTTGTGTTGATCTGGACATAGTTTTTATATCGTTGTCCTGCTGGAAGATCCAGTGATCGCCCGTTTTTAGTTTCTTTGCAAAGGCAGGCAGATTTGGGTTTAAAATGTCTTAGTAATGCATGGAGTCCATGATGCCATGTACCATACCAGGTTCCTAGGGACTTTAGGGGAAAACAGAACCTGCAGCATACGTTACAGTGGGTTCTTTTCAGTGTATTGTCCCTCCTGTTTTGTGGTCAAAAATCTCAGATTTAGTTTTGTCTGACCATAAAACATGGCACTTGTGTGATTAGATGACAGGCAAGTTTGTCACAGTTCCCGTTGATTGGGACATTTTAAGTTAAATTTGAAGTTAAATTTCTATAACTGTCTTATTGTTGTCTTTGTGTTTGCAGTCCGATATGTACAGCGTGGGCGTGATCGCTGTCGAGCTGTTCCAGCCGTTCGGGACGGAGATGGAGCGTGTGCAAACACTCAGCGACCTGAGACACGGAAAGATGTCGGACCAGCTGTCTGAGAACTGGCCCCTCCTGGCCAAATACGTTAAGCTACTGACCAGCTCCGATCCCTCGCTGAGACCGAGCGCCTCCCGTCTACTGCGGAGTGATCTATTCAGCGACAAGGACGTGGTACGAGTTACAGCTCATGTGCGTCATCAGAATGAAATCCAACAGGGTTTTATCTTACACTTTTATCTTATTACTGAACCAGATTAAAGGTCAATTTTAAATTTTCAACATTTTTACTTTTGAAAGCTGCCTATGAAAGATTCCACATCTTATTTTCAATATGTTTTAAAATTGTTGACCGTAAGACCCTTGCATGAGACTAAATTTATTTTTGGATAAATGTTTAGAGGATTCTCTCTGTTTCCAGATGATCCACAGCTTGCAGCAGAAGGTGGGCGAACAGGAGGAGGAAATCATACAGCTCAGAAGGCAGATCAGTGAACTACAGAGCTTGCAGATCAGAGCTCACAATTTAAATCAGACTGTATCGTAATCACTACAGGTCTTAAGTGCATACTATATGTTGTTTTCTTGTATTTATTTATTGTATCAAGCTTGTAAAGTGTGTACAGGATGAACTGTGAAATAAAAAAAAAGATACAAAGAGTTTTTACTCAGACATGCGAATTCTGAAGTTACACCTGCACTTACACAGCTGATTTGTGTTATATATGCGCTAGAAGACGCCCTTCTCCAGAGATACGTCCAGGAATTAAACTCACAACGTCGTTTCTCAAGTCCAGTGCCTGGTTGCATAAAACAACGTGAGGGAATGACTTAAGTGTGCTGCATAAAATCCCTCAGACGTTTCACTTCACTAAGGCAAAACATTTCAAGATTTACTGCAGTGACTGAGGTTTTGTTGCCATAAAACGACTCCTCAGCGAAAAAAACCCAACTTCTCAGAACACAGTGTTTGACCTAATGGTTTTTGGATTTATATTGGTTAAGATGACATTTTGTGTCTGTAAAATAATTAAATTAGGGAGCTTTATGCAACATGATTTTTAAGGAATTACTTAAGAAAGATTGGATACTTAGAGAATATTTACAGGTTTAAGGCATTTTTCCTGCAACACACTTAACTTTAAGAGACGATTAAGAGCAGTCTTAATGGAAATTTTCACTCAAGTTAAGGCTAAAAGACAGTCTGGTGATGCTGGTCAGTCTTAGTTGTGGTAGCTGATTTGTGTGGACTGTTTGTGGTCCAGTGGTCAAGATTCTAGGCTACTACCTAGAAGGTCCAGGGTTCAAGTCCCAGCAAGGTTGAGATCAGAATAGTTGGCTGTCTACGTTGTAAGATCGTTTCAGCAATGGATAAAAAGCGTCTGTTAAACGAAACTAACATTTTCTGAAGTACCTCAGATCAGATCGCCTCATTTCCAGAGCTTTCACCTTAAAGCTCTGATTGTGATTGGTTGAAATCCCAGTCACCCGGATGTAGCCGTGGGGAAACTACGTCATTGTTCACCGCCGGACGCTGTGTGGATATTATAATGGACGAACGGAGCTCAATCTTATTAATATAATACAGGTAGGTGCTGTTAATATATTAGGCGCGTTATGAGGCTGAGCTTCTTACTAAACCGTACTTGGCGCTCGTTTTTACCTCAGACTGTGCGCGCGCGGTGTGATGTCGGTAGTAACAGGCTAGGCAGGCTAAGCTATGCGCCCAGCTAACGCGCACCGGCGAATTTTAAATGTACGGTGCTCCTCCTCTCCGGCTCCCACCAGCTTCAGGCCTCCGCTGCCCAGAAACCCCGCGCTTTGGGGGAACCGGAGGTCCCCGGATTCGTACGGGTGTGCGGATATCACCGTGGTGTGGGTCTCGTGCTAATCTAATCCGCGTCCGAACCCGCGTACTAGTTAGTATGTTAGAATAGTGCGCGACCATTGAGGAGTAACGCGCATGCCTCGCGAGACCACCAGTACACGGGCATTACGCGCGAACCCGCGTCCTACTGTCCTAGATAATGTTAGTATAGCATAGCGCCTGTTTTTTATTGCGCATACTACAGTACTGAGTAGTGTTTATAGTATGTGTGGTGCAGTGTTTCCGTAGCTGTCGCCACTGGTTACGCACAACACGTACTGCGATACTGAATAGCATACTAACAGTTCTATGAGCTTGTAAGAAAATTGCTGTACTTTCTATGGGCTACAAACTGGTCAAATATTCCTGTTCTATTTAGTATGTCAGAATAGTATACTTTTGTTAAGGCTTAGTTTTTAAGCAGCTTGTTTCAATTAATGCACAACGACTGTATATTAGTAATACATAACACACAACAAGTGTACTACTGTACTGAAGTGTGTCAGAATAACCGATGTCCATCTGCTCACGCTAAACCCGTCTGCACTGACCGGCACAGGAGTGACTGTGATTATAAGTAGTGATTATATTATTAGTACCTTCTCTTTTTTAAAATTAATATCGCAATTGTATTTAAACTGCTAAATGCTGATATTTCCATTAACAGTCACCACTTCTGCCTCCTGAGTTCGTCTCTCCTCTGCAAAAATCAAACTTCAAAACACAAAGCCGCATTCTACTGTAGTAAATAGTAGTGCTGCACCGACATGATCCTGTTCTAATTAAACAGCTCGATTCTGATACACATTTCATATCGTCTCCGCTCAAAGTGCGTTTTTCCAAATCATAATAAAGATCAAAATGTTTTTATGAACAGAAGCATATCCATGTTGTAATGATGACTGATCACATTACAGCAAACGTCTTTCTTTAAGGGAATTCAGAATTAAACCTCTGTGCAGCAACTTTTCCCTCTGACGTTACCCTATCGGCTCACCAGCCAAAAATTATCATACTTTTTAAGTTGTGTGAAATTGACAACAATGAAGTTCTAGTTATGTGAAATTAGAATGATGTGTTTAAGTATGAAATGCGTAATACAAATTCAAACCACCTAACAAGACAAGCATTCATGCTGCCTAACAAACACATCTGGAGCGATTTTTATTAGATTATTAATAAGGTATTAGAGTTTCAAGTTTGATAAACAAGACTATTCATTCGTGTTTATCAAAGGAGAAAGTATAATTGAGAAAAAACAAGGTTAAAGGTTAAGTTTAAAGATATATGTAGAACCTGATAATAGCTGTGATGTGAAACATGACCATGTGTGTGTAATACACATATAAGTCACCTGTCCTGTCATGAATGTGAGTGTAAAACATGACATTAAAACCCAACAAACATCTTATCATGTTTATCGTGTCAGTTTGGCTTTAGTTAGAGCCTCTTGTTCAGCACACTGATATTGGGTCAGTACTCACTAGCGTTCAGGTTTCATAAGATAAACTGGGATCAGTCTATTTTTCTTAAATATTTGTCAGCTATTGTTAGTGTCTAAAACTCTCCTAATCCTGTACTAAAGGTCATATTATTATAGGATCAGATTTTATTGGTTTTGTAAACACGAAGCTGCATACTATAATATTTAGTATGTAAATATGCGTCACCATTGTCAACACTACAGGTACTACTATACTACGTAGAATTAATTAGCTAAATACTTGTATTTGATTGAAACGCTGATTAAAAATCTGCTTAATTGATAACAAACACGTACTACACCTGAAACCGTAACCTAATAATAAAGTTAGAAGAGTAGACTGTTGTTAATAGCAACCATATAACATACTAGAGTATTAAATAGTATGTTAGTATAGTGCGCAGCCTATTGGTACCGCACAGCACGCGTACTACTGTACTTAGTAGTATGTTAGAGTAGTATATCGCCGATAGAAAACACAACTGAAACACTACTGTACTTAGTAGTACGTTAATAGAGCATTTGTTGAAAGCCTGAACAAGTTTGTCGGTTGCTATGGGTATCGGAGTAACCAGACACTGAAGCTAAGAGGCTAAGCTAACTAGCAGCATGGCTAATGAAGCTGCTCAGGCCCCGGTGAGCTCGCTACAGAAATCCGCGTTCATACCAAGAGCTAATGCTAACGCTAACGCTAAACGGGCTGTTAGGGTTCATCTTAACCCGAACCAGTGGTTCTAACTGGAGGAAGCGATTCAGTGTGGGCTAGTTTTTGTTTTCTGTATGTAACAGCTGCCTGTTAGAAGGAATACATGTTGGCCCCGTTCCATAAGCGTTTCCCGCAAGTCACGTGACGCCTGTTTGGCCTCCGTGTTGTTTAGTCGGTGCCATAAAAATGTCATAATAAGTTAAAAATACTGATTAGTTCATGATTTAGGAAGTGGACTGCACTGGTTCCAACATCATGCGGTTAATCTGAAAGAAGTGGCTTCTAAATGGACCAGACGCCATGTAGTATAATCAGTAATAAATCAAATTATTGGTTAGTCACGCTATAATCGATACATCTATTAACTGAACTACTGTGACTCTGTTTGTTAGATTAAAATATACAGTACTATTAAATAAATAAATTCGATTATTCATATAATAAAGTCGATTATTTATATAATTTAGTTTAATTCTTGCTTATATTATCTAGGCTGTAAGCAGGTTTGGTCCTTTTTTTGGTCTCGGTCCATCCATGGGTTCTTATAACATTTAGGAAGTTTTTCCTTGCCGATGTCACCCCAACCCCCGTAGGCTTGCTCGTTAGGGGCTTTAGATGTATATATTTATAAAACTCAGCTTTTATAGCTGTTAATCTCATGAATAAATAATTGTACCCCTACTGACATCCCTAGATTACAGTTTGGCTCCAGTGTTGCCAGATCTCAGGGGAGCTTATTAAAAATAAGCTATATATACACTGTTCAAAAAAATAAAGGAACACTCAGATAACACATCCTAGATGTGAATGAAATGAAATATTCTCATTGAATACTTTTTTGTTCTGTACAAAGATTAATGTGCTGACAACAAAATCAACACCAAAAATCATCAATGGAAATCAAATTTATTAACCAATGGAGTCCTGGATTTGGAGTCACACACAAAATTAAAGTGGAAAAACACACTACAGGCTGATCCAACTTTGATGTAATGTCCTTAAAACAAGTCACAATGAGGCTCAGTATTGTGTGTGGCCTCCACGTGCCTGTATGACCTCCCTACAACACCTGGGCATGCTCCTGATGAGGTGGCGGATGGTCTCCTGAGGGATCTCCTCCCAGACCTGGACTAAAGCATCCGCCAACTCCTGGACAGTCTGTGGTGCAACGTGATGTTGGTGGATGGAGCGATACATGATTTCCCAGATGTGCTCACTCGGATTCAGGTCTGGGGAATGGACAGGCCAGTCCATAGCTTCAATGCCTTCATTTTGCAGGAACTGCTGACACACTCCAGCCACATGAGGCCTAGCATTGTCTTGCATTAGGAGGAATCCAGGGCCAACCGCACCAGCATATGGTCTCACAAGGGGTCTGAGGATCTCATCTCAGTACCTAATGGCAGTCAGGCTACCTCTGGCGAGCACATGGAGGGCTGTGCGGCCCTCCAAAGAAATGCCACCCCAAACCATTACTGACCCACTGCCAAATCAGTCATGCTGAAGGATGTTGCAGGCAGCAGATCGCTCTCCACGGCGTCTCCAGACTCTGTCACGTCTGTCACATGTGCTCAGTGTGAACCTGCTTTCATCTGTGAAGAGCACAAGGTGCCAGTGGTGAATTTGCCAATCCTGGTGTTCTCTGGCAAATGCCAAGCGTCCTGCACGGTGTTGGGCTGGGGGCACAACCTGCATCTGTGGACGTCGGGCCCTCATACCATCGTCATGGAGTCGGTTTCTAACCCTTCGTGCAGACACATGCACATTTGTGGCCTGCTGGAGGTCATTTTGCAGGGCTCTGGCAGTGCTCCTCCTGTTCCTCCTTGCACAAAGGCGGAGGTAGTGGCCCTGCTGCTAGGTTATTGCCCTCCTACGACCTCCTCCACGTCTCCTGGTGTACTGGCCTGTGTCCTGGTAGCGCCCTCAACCTCTGGACACTACGTTGACAGACACAGCAAACCTTCTTTCCACAGCTCGCATTGATGTGCCATCATGGATGAGCTGCACTACCTGAGCCACTTGTGTGGGTTGTAGAGTCCGTCTCATGCTACCACGAGTGTGAAAGCACCACCAACGTTCAAAAGTGACCAAAACATCAGCCAGAAAGCATAGGTACTGAGAGATGGTCTGTGGTCCCCACCTGCAGAACCACTCCTTTATTGAGCGTGTCTTGCTAATTGCCAGTAATTTCCACCTGTTGTCTATTCCATTTGCACAAGTGGACAGTTTGATTTCACAGAAGTTTGATTTACTTGGAGTTATATTGTGTTGTTTAAGTGTTCCCTCTATTTTTTTAGCAGTATATATACACACACACACACACACACATACACATGTATATCTCTTCAACTTTTAGGTCACTCATTTTGGTCTTTTTTCCGTACAGCTTGCCGCTTATTTCTCTCTCGAAATCTGGCAACACTGATGGTGTCCCATAATCCCGCTATCGTAGGGTTAATACATATTTATGTTATGATGTATCTGAAAAGGAAAGAACAAATCAGACTAAATCGACTCAGGAAATTAGACTTAGATTATACAAAGCTTTTGTTTATTGCCGTTAATTTTAACCTCGAATGCACATGCTATGGACGTGTTTGAGGTTCGAGCCAGAATCTTAATCGCCCAGGACAACTGCTGTAGTGGAATTAACTATTTTTTTACGTGACCTATATTTTGTGTATTTATTATCGAGTCGTGGGCATGGGTTTGGTTGCGACACCTATCCTGGGATTCACAGGGCACAGGCAAGCATGGGACGCAGAGTTGGCTCTGTCCATGGTGGAAACTCCCCACCACTGTGGTGACCTAAATGTCGTTACTTTTCTTCCAGAAATGAACAATGACCATAGTTGACAAACCTTCGGAGAAGTCTGACTTTGAGTCAGTCCGGTGCACTCACTCTGGGTCCCTGACTCCTTTCTCCTCCGGAGACATGGACGGTGGTAGTTCCAGCTGGAGTGTGGGCTCTTCTGCCACCGAGGTCCTGAGAGCCAAGGCTGCCTGTACGGCTCCCAGCATCGGAGCGGCCGCGTACGGGAACACCACGGCTCTACCCTCCGAGAGACCGCAGGACCAAGGTGAGGACCTCTCTGTCGTTTAGACGTTCATTATTGCAGGTTATAGTTTGGTGAAGACTTACAGCCTGCTTTTGATCTGACAGTGATGACCTGTGGCGACGGCATCGCCCAACCGCAGAAGGTCCTGTTCCCGCCGGAGCGTCTCTGCTTGAAGTGGAACCAAGTCCATCGTATCGGAGCGGGTCTCCAGAACCTGGGAAACACTTGTTTTCTGAACTCGGCGCTGCAGTGTCTGTCCTACACCGCTCCTCTCGCCAACTACATGCTGACCAGAGAGCATTCCAAATCATGTAGGTCCTCAGAGTGCAGCGTAAGGGTTCTGGCGTGTTTGGGTTCCGGAGTTCTGATCGGTGTTCATGTCCTCTTAAGGTCACGAGCCGGGGTTTTGCATGATGTGCACCATGCAGAATCACATCACCCAGGTGTTTGCCAATTCAGGAAACGTTATTAAGCCTATTGGAGTTCTGAATGAACTGAAACGTAAGTACCGAGCCCCTGATTATGATGTACCACATTAACCTTCTCAAAAACAGAAAGACGTTATTTGTTTGGTCGTTAGACGTCGATTTATCTGTTCGGATGTTTGTAAAGCCGCTTTGAGGCGATGTTAAAAAAAGCGCTCATTCGACCCAAGAGAAAGGCTGTCTGATTGTAGTGAGCAGAATAGTATCTCAGAACCTTGAGGTGGATGAACTACAACATGGAGCACATATCCGATATTAGTATAGTGCTCCTAATAAAGTTAATGCTGCAATTTGGCCCGACTGCGAAGAGTTTTGTTAAGAGAGTGTTAAATCTAATACCATTTCAGTCCCTGTTTTTATGAAACGTCTCTTTTTGTTTCGTTCAGGTATTGCCAAGCATTTCCGTTTCGGCAGCCAGGAGGACGCCCACGAGTTCCTGAGGTACACGGTGGAGGCTATGCAAAAGTCCTGTTTGCCTGGGAACATGTGAGTCTGCTCAGACAGCGTTTAAATTAGTAGTAGTCCTGATCCGGCCAACTAATCGGGCTGGTACTGACCCACAATGTTACTCTGCTCTACAGGGGCACCTGCTGGAAAACATAAATTCCTACAATGGATATGCACACAAACACAGACTGTAAATAAATGTTATGTGTACTACCTATGGTGATTATCAGTAACTAGTGTACATTTGAGAACATATTTATATTTGATTTGTTTAAAATCCGGATTGATATCGGTATTGGAAGTGAAAAACTCCTTCATATGGAATTACTGTGTTATTACCACTGAGCGCTCAGAGTATTGCAGCTCGTGACTTGATTCCCAATTAGTGTAACTTATTTTAACTTTCTCATTGAATAAGATCCTGCACTGTTGGAGATCTCGGGTTCAGTCCGGGCTGAGGTTTACGTTGTTGCCTTTTTACGTGGTGTAAATAAAAGGGAAATCTCATGTGTACCTCTAATCCTGCTTCGATGTTTCCATATCAGACTGGACAGGCAAACGCAGGCGACCACGCTGGTGCATCAGATATTTGGGGGCTACCTGAGGTCTAGAGGTGAGCTGGTGGTCAGTTCTAAATGTGCTGTGGTTTTATCTGTGGAGCGTCTCATTAAATGTTCTCTCTTTCCACAGTAAAGTGTTTGAACTGTAAAGCTGTGTCTGATACGTTTGATCCGTATCTGGATATTGCGCTGGACATTAAGGTAATGATCACAGGAACAAGTAAGCTATTATAATTATGCAGTATAACTGTATTATAATGCAGGCTTGAGGATGCGTATGTTCTCTTACAGACTTCCCCGACCATCACTAAAGCACTCGAGCAGTTTGTAAAACCCGAGCAGCTGGACGGGGAGAACGCCTACAAGTGCAGCAAGTAAGTTTTCTGTTTAACCAGTTACTAAATAATAGTTTTAAGTATTTGTGTTTTGCTTAAAGCCATAAGTGTTAATTTAATATTATAAAATTAAAAAAAAAAAAAATCTTTGCATACAATTTTGTCCTTTTAAATTATATAAGAACTAAAGAATGAAATCATAATAGAGAATTGTTCATACAATTTAAAAGGTGTGTTTTTGCAGCACAAAGTTCCTGATTCGTTTTATTTCCTTTTATATTCCTTATCACTCAGATGGCCTTGTCCTGTCGTAGCTCTGGACGGGTTTTATTTATTTATTTTTGTCGTTTTTGTTTGTAGATGTATGAAAATGGTTCAGGCCTCCAAGAGGTTCACCATCCACCGCAGTTCTAATGTGCTCACCATCTCTCTGAAGAGGTTCGCCAACTTCAGCGGGGGCAAAATCTCAAAGGTACAGCTTGGAGACACTTTAAATGAACAAGGAACACATGAATAAGGATGAATCCTGTGCTGTAACACACAGTCTGTGTGCAGGACGTGAGATACCCCGAGTATTTGGACCTGCGGCCGTACATGTCACAGTCCCACGGGGAGCCACTGCTCTATGGACTCTATGCTGTGTTGGTCCACTCCGGCTTTAGTTGTTATGCAGGACACTACTACTGCTACGTGAAGGTTAG
Organism: Ancistrus triradiatus; assembly: GCA_025084515.1. Lineage (NCBI taxonomy): Eukaryota > Metazoa > Chordata > Actinopteri > Siluriformes > Loricariidae > Ancistrus > Ancistrus triradiatus. The sequence goes on along the minus strand of JAJAGP010000125.1, from coordinate 706,597 downwards.
AGCTGTTACATGGGCCCATGCTCTGAGTTGCAAAGTTCTGCTGAGGGAGCTCATTCTGATGAATGTTATGCTCTGATGCTCTGCTTCAGGCCAGTAACGGGCAGTGGTATCAGATGAACGATTCGTCGGTGTCTGCCAGTGATATCCGATCTGTGCTGAACCAACAGGCGTACCTACTGTTCTACAGCAGGTAATGGTCTGTGATTACATGATTACATGTTATCGATTGCTGTGATTGATTACAGTATGGTTTAGGTAGAAGACTATTAATGAATACTTTCCTGGGGTCTTCATGTATGTCTGTGACATGTTTTGGTCAAAATACCAGAAGGACCAAACAGCACCTTCTCAAACTGTCGAACAGCACTTTTCAGCACGGTCGGCCCTGAGCGCATGTTGCTTTAAAATTGGTAGTGGTTCATCGCGGGTTAGACACATCATAAACAAAATAAGCAGTGAGAAACACAAGTCGGATAGTTAATAGTTTATCCCAGTTCAGTTCTAAGTTCTACAGTGAATCCAGGTTTTAAAACACTCTGGTCAAGTCACCTACCCCAAAATGGCAAGTGGGCAAATATTATACACCATACATTTACTGGTACATTATGTATCTCAGACTTACTGAACCTAAGTATTTACATAAAGTATTCTCTAATTCTGTTTTATTTTTTGCTTAATGCATTTTAACATGCTATAATATGAAGTGTAACATCTGTGCGTTCGCTACTAGGTCCTAATATTTCTTCGACTGTTTTGTATCGTTTCTAAATAGTCTGAAGGATTTAAAATAAGCCTCAAATTATTTACTCTCAAGTGTGGACTAGTGAATATATCATTTGTAATCTGTTTTTAGGTCTTCGGAATTGAAAAATGGAGATTTTAACCACGTGAATCGGACTCCAGGCCAGTCGTCCCCTCGGCCGCTTATAACTCCCAAAACCAACGGGATTCAGTACACATCAAGTACCTCATCCTTTATAGGCCCGCAGTTACCGCCGCATATGGTTAAGGTACGGTTACAGCGCAGCACAAGTTCTAATATTTATTTATAAGCTTCCCGCTGATCCCTTCCATTTAAACGAAAGCAGACAATGTAGACATTTCGGTCCACTTTTGCTGACCGGCGCTGCTTGTTTTTGCAGAAATACATGAATGGAAACGGATCGTCGAAGGAGTACCAGAACGGCTCAAAGCCTGGTGGCAGCGGCAGCGTGAGCTCGAGCCCGTCTAATTCTTCCTTCTCCTCTTCCTCATCTGCATCTAATCAAATCGTCCGTCCCACGGCCATCCCGGAGCCACAGAACAGGCCCAAGCTCACCATCCACATCGGCCAAGGGAAGGTGGCGCGGCCCAGTCAGAGCCAGCCGAGCTCCAGCTGCTCTTCGTCATCGGCTGCTTACCCACAGTCCTCCTCATTTTCCTCCAGATTGTCACAGTCTACCTCAGAGCTCCAGACGCAGGTCAACGGCACGTCTGCCAAACACGGCGCCACCCTGTTGGTTCCTTACAGTCAGGAATCGTCTGAGGAGTCTGACCAGGACGGGGGCGGGCTGGACAAAGGGAAAGCGAAGCCTCATTCCATGGAGGCCAGGGCGGACGGTTCAGGCTCTCTCTCCTCCAGGACGAACGGCTCCAGCAGCTCGGCGACTCATACATGTGAAAATGGAGCAGGGCACAGCGCCCAGAACGGGCATCACCAAGTCAATGGCTTCAAACATTCTGATAAGGTAGGCGCCATGGTAACGGAACCACATATACGATATGTGTAGCCATAGCTACGTCAAAGTTCGCCAGGTATAACGCAATCAGGTCATCCCCAGGATAAATGAATCGCAGAAAGCAGCTAATGTTTAAATTTCTCAATATTGAGAGTGAGATTTCCGTCTTTTAGGTGACAGTGCAAAAACTACATCAAAATATCAATTTGTTTACATTTATTAAAGTATCTGCGTGGTAATTACTCTGTGTTTCAGGTTTCGGGGAGTCCGTCGTCTGAATCGTCCATGACAAGCGACAGTGACAGTTCAGACTCCCAGCTCAGACGGAACAGGTCCAGGTAAGAAGATACGCAGAACTCCGTACGATCGGTTCCGTTAGGGTTCTGCTGTGTTACGATGATATCCATTATTATACACGTCTCTACGCTGATAGCTATCTCATCTAAGCACAGTTTTTAATCTAGTTGCTTTGTAGCTTCTTTACTGGACGGTGCTTAGCAATGGCTTAAAGCGGCAAGCGGTTGTAAGCACAGCAAAATCCTTCTTCAGCACAGACACTCAATCCTTTTCCAGAAGATCTTTAGGTGAAAAAAATAAATAATCACCACTAATGTCTAAAGATTGTTAGGAGGCAAAATTGTTACGCAGAAATGTTTCAGATTTGTTCCGTACTTCGTTAAATAATAATCTCCCATCTTCTGTTCAGCTCAAAGTTGGACGGTTCTGTCAATCCTCCACAGTCAACAGAAAGGGCTAATCTAGTGTCTGACGTTATTGGTCCTGCTCCAAACTCTGCACCCAGACCCGGGTCAGCCAGCGAGACTCTGACTAGCCCACCAGACACAACGTCAGGGGCACGGGCAGCCTCGATCCAAGAGACTCGTCACGTAGATGCGCCTGCTCCCGACAATCTCTGCTTACAGGGGAACCACGGACGTCTAGCTGAAAATGCTCTGGATGCCGCTCAGGAGCTTCAAGGCGACATGCAGTCAGGCGACCCGTGCTCCCGGGACGGAAGCGGAAAGAGACCAGGCGAGGTCCGAGAGCATGATCGCGATCGTCCTTGTTCTAAAGGTAGAGACCGAGATAAGGAGAGCCATCGACATTACAGAGAGCACGAGGACAAGAGGAGGGATTATTACGGACGCAGCCATCGGTCCGACAGAGAGTATCGCCCACCCAGCCGAGAAAACCGGCAACGAGATAGAGACGGAGATCGGTACTGGGACAGGCACTCGTACCACCGGCACAGGCGAGACAGAGGGGAGCGGGTACGGGATTGGGAGCGAGACAAGGATAGGAGGTACCAGAGCGGAGCTTACGATCTGCACCGCTCCTCCGGCCACCATCACCGGGACGGCGCCTCGGGGCACTGCCGCCATACCGAGGAGGACCATCGGGCCAGGTGGCACTACGGCAGAGAGCAGGACAGAAACAAAGCCCGCTCCACCAGCCCCTCGCCTCACGGGACCAGGAAACGCAGGCACTCGGACTCGGACTCGGAATCAGAGCGGCACAGGTCCAGAAAACACAAGAAGTCAAGGAGGAGGAACAAAGACCGGCACAGGTGAGATTTAGGAGGAGATAATGTAGATGGATGTTTAGTTAGCCCAACACAGATTGCAGCACTTCAGTCGAACCATTATACAGAGGATATGTGAGGATACAACTGAGTATTTCTAATAACATAAAGCCTTCATCAGTCAGTCTGATACTGTGGAGTATAAAGTGTTTTATTGCCCGAAATAAACAAAGCTATTACTGAATGCTTTACTCTGCTTGGGCTGGCTGAGTGGAGTTGTATTGTGCCCCCCTGCGGGCATATGAGGCAACGGCAGCACACAGCTCTGTTTCTTTAGTAACTGCCATTAAATGCTGATAATAATTATGGGCTTTAATTGTTGATATTTTGACAGCTATTGTGTGAACCGAACCCGTTTCCTTTGAATGTTGTTTCACTTGTTGTTTTTTATCTAAACCTAAAGTTTATGTAATAATTCAAATTCAAGCAGGCAAGTGCCTAGTACAAGTCCTTTGTGCTTTCCCTGCCCATTTTTGTTTATTTTATGTTTATTTTGTCTCTGTGTACCAATATTTGCTGTTTGATCCATTTAATATAAAAAACACTTTTACGTTTACATGCATAACCAGATTAGAAAGAACAGAAAGACCAAAGACAAACCTTGAACCAAACTATTAATTCCAAGCGTTCTCTCTGTAGGGATTCGGAGTCGTCTCTTTCCGAAAGGGACAGCAGCTCACGGCACCACAAGAGTAAGAAAAAGAAGAAGAGGAGGAGGTACGATTCGGAAGAGAGGCCTCGCGCCGAGAGCCGTTCCCCCCGTGACCCGGACGAGTATTACCACAAGGACAGAGAGATCCGGAAACGCCATGGCAGCTCCGATCGAGACGATGCCCCTCGCACCAAGAGAGCGAACTCGGAGCACCATCAGCAGCTTAACGGTCACTCAGGTGCAGGACATCATTCCTTTATTTAATGAAAAATATTATTGTTATCCTTATTATATCTTACGCTAACTTTGTGCTGCAGACTCTGGTGTTGATGGATTGGGTTTAAAAGGGCCAGGTGAAGAGCTGAAACACAGACACTTGAACCAGATTCCAACAAGCAGCAGTGCAAAGACGGTTGTATGTGAAGGTGACGGAGAAGCGAGCTCTGGTCCGAGCCGATGTGAGTATTTTATGTACATTAGTCGTACCTTGTTACCGAAAGTAAACCCCTCCTTCCTTGTGCGCAGTATTTTCTGTATAACCCAAATATTCCGACCACTCGCTGACCGAGTAACTTTAAGATCTGCGTCAACAAGGCTTTAGCCGTTAATATAAGTAAATGAAGGCAGTCCAAAACTCACCTTGCTTCTTGTTTCTACAGGAAACACCTGACTATAATCAGTCCTGCCTCAGCCCTAAGGTAAAGATATTCATAATAATACATTTAGTATAAAAGATTATTAGAATGTGCTGCATAATACAGTTGATCTACTAAAACTATTCACTTTTTTCTTTCTAGATTTGGACCACCTCAAACACAATCTTGTGGAAAAGGAGAAACTACAGCTTCGCTAAACTGAAAGGGTGCTTTACTCAACTCAAAACTGTATTTTCTGCAACAAAAGATGCTTTAAAAAGATTTTATGGTTAAGGATTTTTTACCTGTACAGTTGAACTTTTAAACTGAACTTTTTAAAAATGCAAAAAGAAAGCAAATTAATATATACATTAAAGCAAAAGAAAAAAAGCCCGGAGCTTTACCATCAGAATTGCTGCTCAGACACAGACTCAGGACCTTTTCACTTGTCAAGACGAGACCTTTTCTCCCTTTAAAGGGCGCGTACCGGGGACGAAAGGAAAACCCTCGGTCATGCTGAAAGAAGAGCGGAAAGACCGTACTCGTCTCCTGGCTGCAAGTTATGATGTCACCGTTCTCACATATTTGGAGCAGATTTCACACACATACACCACAGTTAACCTGGACACACTTGACTTTTTGGATACTTCTTTCCCCACGTTTTTTTTATACACCTTTTAACCCTGAAACTTTCTCCCGAATGCTTCTAATGGCATTATTTTCTCTTTATATTGAAAGACTGTACATCGTCTCACATCATGTATGGCTGTTGATTACTTTCGTGTGTAGGCTTTTAAGCTTTTTTTTTTCTTATTCTCAAATACTGTGAATTTAAGTTAAACTGTACTATCAGTTATTCGTCTGCAGTCCTGTATCAGGAGTTCACTATAGACACATCTTTTAAGAAATCCCCTCAGCGTCATGTAGGTCGTGATCTGATATGGTTCCCTTCCCTCACCCGTTACAAAAAAATAAAAATAAGAAGAAAATAAAACAGTTATATACAAATCATACGTTTTACTGTAGCATGTCAAGTTATACAGTGTACATTCTATATTAACTGAGAGGGAAAAGGCCTTAATGTCTACAATTGTAATATTTTTCTCTCCATATGTTTACAGATTTGTGTTGGGGTGAATGGATATGTATGTGATGGAATGGTTGGCTTTGTATAGGGTGAAGTCTATTCCCCCTTTTGAATTAAAAAACAAACAAACAAGGACTTTGTTTCTTCACTTTTTCAGTCAGTACCACTCCGGGATCTGTTGTGGACTCCTTTAGCGACTTTGACTGAGGGAGAACAGCAGGGTTACAAAGGGATCATTTGGAAAGGAGCACGAACTTAATGAATTGTAAAGGTTGTGTTAAGGTGTAGAAATGGCGCCATAGGTTAGAGCCACAACAAATGTGGCCTATATATACACCTTTATTATTATTATTTTACTTAGAATACTTAAAAGTGGACCTAGACGTTTAAATTACAGAATAAGCAAGTCAGTTTAGTGCAGCCGTTTAACGAATACGCGACTACACCAGTAGTGTCATGACTGCACTAATTACTACAAAATTTAACGATAAACCTTGATTAGGAACGAGAAAATTTGATTGGGAGGCTACCTGAATCTGCCACCAACACACACTTATGACAAATTGGGCTTGAGCTGTTTGTTACCCGACACTAGTTCTAGTCAGAGCTCGATGGGTTGTTTAAATGACACAAATCTAACATTTATATTTATCGTCGAAATCTAACATTTATATTTATCGTTTTGTATCAATTATGACTGGAGTTTACAACAAATAAATACCTGTGTGAAAGGTACCTCTTTGTCGTTCTAAATGTGTACAATTCGACATTTTCTCTCCGTAATCCGAGTGAATCCTGCGGCAGCGTCTGTGAGCTGTAACGGTTTTTCAGTTTGAGGGCGCGAGACCGAGCGATTCCATTCAGTTCTAATGGCGTCCTCTGGATTACTGTGAGATGGCGTTTTCGCGGTTTGTATTCATACGTCATACGGCAGTAATCCACATACACCGAGTGTGTACGAGCAGGTGGCTATCTGTTTTTCTGCGTAGCACATTAAGGACATAATTCTGATGTATCGCAGGCCTTTGTTGTAGAAGTGCTGCCGCGATTGTCCAGTAGAAGGCGACATGACTCCGAGTGCCTCATTCCGTTTGTTTTGCTTTGAGTCAGTAGAGATTAAATAGATGCAGAAAAGAGAGTCAAGAGACTATTGTATAACCACAGAAGTCTTTCTGAAATGCACGCTAAGCCTAACAAACACAAGTACACTGTGTCCATGTTTGCACCAGAGAGTCTGAGGACTGTCACGCCAATGTTCCAACTGTGGATTGTTTGTTTGGGAGAGTTCCGCTTCTGCTAACCCCTTTCAGGTTCCATAGGTCCCTTGTAGATGAGCAGGCTGATAAATAAGACCAGCACCCATCATTATGCTCTCACTTCTTGGTGGCCACACGGCGCTTTCTGCTCGCCAGCATCTCGTAAAAAGGATCTCTGCTGATGCTGGCCCTGTGAACACCAAACACAAACAATAGGATCACTTTAATGAATGTATGTGTTTTAGTGACCTGCTGACATGAGCTCTTACTTTTGAGAGCATAGCAGTAAGAAACAGCCAAACATCCTGGAAGTAAAGGGTTAAAACTGTGGAGGACAAATAAACCACGGGATGTGCTGAGATAGCTTTTACTGCACAAACAGTCGAACCATAGGTCACAAAAACGATCTAATCTATCTAATAGATCTTTTTTCACATCTATAGTCGAATGCCATTATCTAAATCTACTTAATGTCAGAAAATGGCTTTGATACTGAATGATTTCTTTACGTCCTAAGGGAAAATTCGTACCTCGTTCCTGTGTATTAAAACCACGACTACTTTGTGAAGATGTCAGTGGTACAGAACATTTTCTGAAGCACTCCTAACTAACTAACTAACTAACTAACCTACCAACCACATAAAATTAATCCACTCCCTGATATGAGGGAGGCTTTGGACCTGGCAGAGGTAAAAAGCCATTTGGTACACCATTTACCTCTGACGATTTCCCGATCACCAATCGTTTTTGCAGGTTGGTGGATTAGAGAGCGAGTCAAGAGCCGAGATTTTAGACAGTGGGAGTTTGGATAGGAGAGTTCAAGATCTAGAAGTGCCTTCTAGCCAGTAGACCTCCAAAACGAAGAGGCCCAGATCAAGATAAGTTGGGTAAGTGACAAACAACAGTGGTAGCTTGGCGGAGGTGGAATTTGAACCCTGGACTTTCTGGTCCAGTATCTTAACTACTAAGCCACCACAGTCCAAACAGCTCACAACATGGTGCTTACAAATTTAAACTGCAAGTCCAGTTTGCAGTTTTGCTTGTGAGATTTTGTGATGTGAAACTATGTGTGTGGCTGCTGTTTATCCATTATTAAATCCTGGAACATGAATCGACACAAAACAAGCCTTTGTTCGTATATGCTACAGATAGAGCAGATAGCGATCATGCTGAAATAATGCTGGAGCACTACATTAAGCCCTTCATTCATGTTTCACCCATGACAAAGAAAGCATTTCGGGTTCCCACAGGAAAAGAGTGACAGAACAAGGGAAGGCTGTGTAACGTGCACTTTACCTCAGCAATAATCACGCCTGTTATTTCAACTGGGAAATCGTGACTTTCACCGTGCTCTGGTTTGTTTAAAGCTATTATTGAATGCTTCCGCTTGCTTTATTGCTGCTGGGATGGGAAAGTGTGGCTTTGTCTTACTTGATGCATTTGATCCACTCCTCCTTCTCCTCCGGCGTGGGTGCTGATATTCTGTACACCATGTGGTTCCCTTCCACGACCCTGCCGTCTGCTTCCGTCTTGCACGCCTTGATTACCTGGCCTTTGTGACTCGGGTTGTAGAGTTCAAAGCAGTTCTAGGGGGTACAAAGAGCAACCTGTTGGCATCGCCTAGAGCAAGATTTTTTAAGCATAACAGGACGAATAATTTTGACATGAGCAGTGCGTACTGGCTTCCTGGGTTCGTCTACTTCTCGTATGCTGAGGTTCTCCAGCGGAATGATCCCACGAGGCTCTTTGTCCTGGGAATATAAGACATATCCGAGCAGTCACTCATTGATGCTCTAAATTAAAAAACAAAACAGGACAAGAGTAAGAGAAAATCTGACTGCATACCCTCAAACAGTTCTTCATTTACGGCACGAGAAACGCACAATTATCTCTGTCACTAATGATAGGGGACAGGTTCTGGGTTGCCAGCTCATCTCTGGAGTTCTCCCCTAAATGACATGCTTTCTAAATGAAAAGAACTTAACCTTTGTTTTACTCTGCACCCCCCAAATGGTGCTGAAGGGTGACGTTTTGTGTGTGCTCTACTCTTTCCTTTCAAGAGTAATTCCTTTAATCTGTTTTCCACACATAACACATCAGCACTAAAAATGCAGATGCCCACCATGCCACCAACTAACATCTGAGATCACTGATCATAAAATCTGAACAATTCAGGTTTCGCGTTACTCACAGTCGTATACTCAAAGTAGTACAAGCAGTTATCGGTGAGAATGAACCATCTCCTCTTCCATGTCTTAACTCTTCCTCCTGTGAGACAACAAAACAGAAATTACTTCAATGATAGCGTTTGGCCCTCGCTGCTGGAAATGGGGCAGGTGCTGAAAAAAAGCTGAACCATTCCATTTTATCATACACTATCTAGCCAAAAAATAAACAAAGTCACGCTAATATTTTGTTGGACAACCTTAAGGTTTGGCTATGGCACACATTTGCCATGGAACTGTGTTAACAACCTTATGCGATTTCAGTAAATTCACATAAAGTCTTTCAGTACAGTTGAGATCAGGAAAATAGTATGAGCCTTGGCATTGCAGTTCTGGAATATGCCCGTGCCACGGTGGTGGCCTAGGTACTGGATTATATACCAGAAAGTGCAGGGTTCAAATCTCACCTCTGCCAAGCTGCCGCTGTTGGGTCATTGAGCAAGGCCCTTAACCCACAATTGCTTGGAATTGTAAGATTGTATCGATTGTCAGTCGCTCTGGATAAGGGCATCTGCTAAATGCTGTAAATGTAATGTATAGCCTGGTCATTCAGCTACACAGCTGCTTCATTTTTACCATATAACTGCAGCATCATAACACTGAGGCTGGTACCATGGGCAGTATCTTACCCTGACGTGCCCATCGCTCTGGCATAAGAGTAAATCTCTCTAGTACAGAGCACATACAAACTCCCAAAAGGTAGGGGCCAGGACTCTTATCTGGGTATCTGAAACTGTGAGGTGACAGCATCACCATGCCACCTACATTTTAATTACAGTTAAAAGCTCAGTTTCCTATTACCTTGGTTCCACCTTCTGGGTTCAGTGATCCGGGTTCGAGCCTCAGTGGGGTCTGCAACATCAACCCATACTCTCAACCCTGTGATGGACCCATTTAGGGCACGCTTTGTACTCAAGCATTGCCACCATTACCCTCCATGACTAAGCAGACTAGAAAAAATCAGGGTTTGAATGTGAGTTTTAAATGGACTGGCCTAGCTTCAGCAGCCATCCTTCCCTGTCTGGGTTGAAGAAGGTGTGTGTGAGGTCGTTGCCATCGTCTTCGGGGATTTTGAAGGGCTCGTTTTTGATGCTCTCATACAGGTTCTGTGGGGGAAAGAGACAAAGACGTTCATTACAGTCGTGCAAATGTAGAAGTTGTTGTTCATTATTACTCCCCATGCTCACCGTGAGCAGCTCTTCGGGCAGATCCCCACCTTCGTTGATGCCACGGTTCATAGAGATGAACCTCTCGCCGCTGGGTTTGTCCCTGACGTTGGGGTTGTGCAGGCTGGTATTGAGCATGATGATGGAGAACGACAGGACGTAGCACGTGTCTGTAGAGCAAACACTCGGCAATGGGTAAACACACCAACTCGAGCCTGATCTCTTCACAGTAGGTAATGTGTATAAAAATATATGGGCAGCCCTGCATGGTAACGCCATCTAACAGCAGGATAAAAATGTTTTTCCCACAAAATTCCCCAGGTCTCACACAAACAGGGCTGATCCACGCAGGCACAACTTCAGAACGTACAGAATTTAAAGGATCTGTTGCCCACATGTTGGTGCCAGATACCACAGGGTACTTTCAGAGTGCTTGTGGAGTCTGAGTGGTCCATAGGTGGGATGCCAGTCTGTCATAGGGGCAATTGCTGGGGTGATTGCTTTGCCACAAATGCATTCTTTCGATGCTTAACATCCACTGGTATGGCCATGTGTTATGGTTCGCCATATTAAAACGATGATGAACCGTGAAAACAAAAGAAAAAGGGATTTAAGGACCCAATCTCAGTTAGCTCCAGATGGAATAGGTGAACCAAAATATAAATAATAAAAGAAACACCGGTTCAGAAAAAGAAACAATAAATAAAACAATGAAGAAAGCGACCTCAGTGGCTGGAAATTGAACCCTGGGCGGACGCGTCAGTACTAGGTGAATAAACCGAACGCGCTACCAGATCACTTAGAAGAAAATGAACAAATAACTAACTAAAACGAGCTTCTATGTGTGAGGGGGAGATATGCTAGCCCACACACACATAGAAGCTCAGACTCGTGCTAGGGGGAGAGCGAAGGGAGGGGGGCTGATGTCAACCAGCCCCTAGAAGAGGGGGCACGTTGCCCAGCCTGGCGAAGAGCGGAACGGTGCTCTGCGTCCGAGGGCGAGGACTAGTCCGTACCTTACCTCGGGATTCTAGACCCTACGCGGCCGATCTCCTTGATGAGACCGGTCAAGTCTACCAGTCCAGAACAATGGTTACCACCACTAGAAAAAATGCCCTCGCAAAGGCAGTGACGCAAAGCGGAACACGAAGCGGAGCAATCCGCGACGCAGTGAGCGAGGGTGCGACACAAAAGCGAGCTCTTAAATATCACCGCTGACAGATGTCTGCATGATTGCGTGAACTGTGTGGATCTCGGTACAATGGCCAAGCTGACACTGCCATCTAGTGTCTGCTTGGTGAGAATCCACACAGAGCTGGGGGGTCATAAACAATGTAATGCTTTTTACAGAAATAACATTTGAATATGAGCAGCAAAAATTCCAATTAATCACAGAGAACGTTTAAAGTTTGACAGCACTAATAGAGACATTACTACTACTTGGACGTGTGACATGGAGGCACACCCATTGTGCCATCCAGCAGCCATGGTGTGTGTGTGAAAATGTTAGTTCAGTCTAAACAGACAATTTGTTCTTCTATAACTTTCTGCCGGTTGCCCAGGAGCAGCGTGAGAACAGCTAAAGCATGCGACTTTAAATGCAGCTCCCTTTAAAGAAGTAGAACTGAGCGCCTCTTTAATGAGGTTAATGAACCTCATTCATTTGACTTGTTTTAGTCTTTGGCAGATCATGCTTATGGTGAAGGTTCAGTGTCCCACTAAATGGGGGGTGTCTGGTGGAGCCTTCCCATTGAAAAGCGTAGACTTGTCTGTCCATTAAAGGACAAGGGGCAGGGAAATAATTACGGGACAAATGACAAACGTTGGGTTTTATTCTTATAAAAATGCTGCCTGTTGCTGAAATATTTATGGACGCACCAAAATAAACTGGGACTGCGATTGCCCTCTAATTTAATTGTTCCTCTCCTTTATGGTTGTTTTTTCATTGAATCAACTAATAACAGGATTTTAGCAGCTGAACTCTAACCTGAGCTCTGGAAGACGTCTGGGTTGCACTGGCAGTATCGCGAGGCAAACGCTTCCATCATCCGATCGATCTTCTGAGCCTCACCTGGGAGCCTGAAGCTCCACAGAAACTGCCTGAAGATATAAAATATATAAAGATGCAAATCCTTAAATGCCAACCATGGCATTGGTAAATACATGTCAATAAATGCTTAATAATACGCTCACCTTAAAGCTTGGACCAGACTGAGGTCTGCAAATTCATGGAGTTCAACAAAGGCCTGCAGAACTTTGATGTTGAAATCATCTCTGAGGCCAAACGAAAAATTTAAATGAAATTACAATCTTTCACCATCTTATTAAGTTTGTCTTGGTTAATTATTTAGGATCGTGCCATGTAGAGGTAACTTGTACTCTGAAGGAAGTCTGGAAACTCTGACGCCCCTGGCAAGGCAGAACACAAACACAGACCAAACTCAACCCCAGACCCCAGCAACTTTGAAATGTGACTGCTGGATCGAACCAAGTCTCTGTTCCCACATTGCCAGGGATGCCAGACTTTCAGTGCCCCTTAACTATGTGGGTGTGTGTGGGTCTACAGGTGAGATGTGACACTAAAAAAAACATACCGTTCCCCTAAATAATCTCCAATAATGGTTTTATTTAAGCCTTCTCCTTTGTATAAAAACTGTGCAATATCCTCGGGCGTGTGCTGCAAAAGGTCGTTGTCCAAAAGAAATTGGATCCCCTAAAAATATAAACATACATCTCAGCAGAGAAAATATTTTGATTCTGCTGTAGTGGTTCTTAAACAGCACCAACAATAAAGGAGACAAAAGCTGCTGAAAAGACCTTTTTAGGATCCATGTTGAATTTCTTTCTTCCGATAGCAATCTGTTTATTCCTCCGTATAGTTTTGCTGTGCCAAAATAACCAATAATGAAGAATAACATTATTACTTCTGATTCTGACCTTCCTGAAAGTAACAATACCTTGGAATGAATGGCTGGCACCGAGGTCTACTTACCACTCTCCTACGCATGTTAACTGCTCGATCTCCGTCATCACCTCAGCTATTTCAAACTTCAAACGCTGCATCACAGGAAAATAAGTGGCACCTTTTGTGGCACGGGATTTCACTTGTAGTCAGATCCAGAATTACTGGCACCCTTGGCGCTAAGAGTGGTAAATATTTAGCTAATGTGATGTAACTTAATTGTAGTTATTGGTGCGTTGGTCTAAATACAGCTATATATTAAAGATTTTAAAAAGGATATTAAAGATTTGATAAGAGTCAGACTGTTACGGGGAGCCCTGGGGGGGCGAGCCGAAAAGGGGAAAATAATGGACCCAAGTGCAGCGAAACGCGGGAAAATGAAGGCCGTGCGTAAAAGCGGGCACTAGGAAGAAAAGGAAGGGCATCCACGCTATGCATGTGCGCACTAGAGAATCCCCGGCGGCGGGATTCAATCCCAAGGTCTCAGCTCTCGGGGGCGGGAACTTTAACAGCGTGCCACGGAGCCTGTGACAGAATCACAAGCAGAGGACGGCTTGAATGAAAAGGCAGACAAAGGAGCCGCGACCGCGCGGACTCAAAATCAGGAATAGTTAATATTAGCAATGGGAAAGTACGTATGGACTAATAACGGGACAAATAACCTGCTCAGGAGAATGTACAATCTAAAAAACGTGCCGAGAGCGAGAGAGAGACTGCGGGGGAATAGCGGCTGTGTGTGTGTGTGTGTGTGTGTGTATGTGTTTGGCTGGCCGCGCATGCGCAGAGTGCTGCCGAAGCCAAGCAGGGACCAAGCGAGGCGCGCTTGCGCAGAGCGCGACGTGCGCGTCCGAGACGGAGAGAGAAGGAGACGGAGCTCATCTCTTCTGAAGCTATATGAAGGAATAAGGGGAATAACGCCATAGCAAGACCCCCAAGGGGAAATAGCAACGCGACCGAAGCGACCGGGAAGCGGTCGCTTGGATTAAGAGGAAGCTGTTTGGGTAGGGCCACGAGCTTACAGCCCTTGGAAAAATGGTCTACCGCGACAAGGACGACCAAGTTGCCTCTCGATGGGGGCAAACCTGTGACAAAGTCCAAGGAGATGCGCAACCACGGACGAGCGGGCACGGGGAGGGGTAGAAGGGGACCCGGTGGTCTCATGCGGGAGGTCTTATTACAGGAACAGACCTCGCAGGTGGCCACGAACTGCCTGACATTGGTCTCCATGCCCGGCCACCAAAAACTATGCCGGAGGAGCTTATAGGTGGCAGTCCGGCCAGGGTGCACCGCGAATGAGGATTCGTGTCCCCAGTGCATTATGCCAGAGTGGGCGGAGGTCGGGACGAACCTGCGGCTGGGAGGACCATTCCCGGAATCGGGCTCGCAGCGAAGGGCCTTAGTCCAGACCTCGTCAATGGCCCAGGTAAGGGCTGCAACCACCCGAGGAGCTGGGAGGATCGGATCCAGAGCAGTGGCCGTGTCGGGAGGGTCCCACTGCCTTAACAGGACGTCGGGCTTGGCGTTTTTGGAGCCTGGCCGGAAGGTGACAGTGAAGTCAAACCTGGCGAAGAACAATGACTGGCGAGCCTGGCGAGCGTTAAGCCTCTTGGCCTGTTGAATATACGCCAGGTTCTTATGGTCGGTCCACACCAGGAACGGGGCTTTGTCACCTTCCAGCCAGTGACGCCACTCCTCAAGGGCCAGCTTCATGGCCAAGAGCTTCCGATCTCCAATGGGGTAGTTGTGTTCAGCGGGGGATAAGCGCCATGAAATATAAGTACACGGATGGAGCTTGTGATCTTGCCCCGTGCGTTGGGAGAGGACTGCCCCCACGCCGGTATTGGACACGTCTACCTCGACGATGAATGGCTCCACGGGATCGGGGAGCCTGAGAACCGGAGGATTGGTGAGGCATTCCTTAATCCCCCGAAAAGCTCGATCAGCCTCTTGCATCCAACGGAAGGGGCCTGGGGTCTTCCGCGTGAGGTTGATGAGGGGGGTGGCGATAACCCCAAAGTTCCTAACAAAACGGTGGAAAAAATTGGCAAACCCCAGGATCCGCTGGACGAGCCGGAGAGAGGTGGGTTGATTAGGCCTGAATCTTGTCCGGGTCCATGCAGAGGGCCCCTCGGGATACGATAAAGCCCAAAAAGGTGACCGACGATGCATGGAACACCGACTTGTCGAGCTCGACGAAGAGCCGGTTCTCCAGTAGGAGTTGCATCACTTGGCGAACGTGGCCGATGTGCTCCTCCAAGGTACGGTTGAAAATGAGAATATCGTCAAGGTAGACGAAAAGGTACCGATCCAAGGCCTCGCAAAGTCGTTAATAAAGCGGGTGGGTGTTAAAAAAGCCGTCTTCTACTCATCCCCCTGCCGGATGCGGACAAGGTTATACGCGCTACGGAGGTCCAGCTTAATGAAAAGGCTTACCCCCTGAAGCACCTCGAACGCTGATGTCATGAGAGGCAGGGGGTAGCGGTCTTTAACGGTGACAGCATTGAGGCCCCGGTAATAGATACAGGGGCGCAGGGAACCGTCCTTCTTGGCAACGAAGAAAAAACCCTCCCCGGCAGGCGAGGAGGACGATTGGATGAAGCCCTGCTGAAGGGCTTCAGCAATGTAGGTCCGCCCCCAGGTCCCTGTAGGGGTCGGGGACCGCTGATAAGTCGGGTAACTCCGGCTGAGGCAGAACCTGGGGATCGGGGTTAGGCCGTGGGATTAAGCAAGATTCCCA
Organism: Ancistrus triradiatus; assembly: GCA_025084515.1. Taxonomy (NCBI): domain Eukaryota; kingdom Metazoa; phylum Chordata; class Actinopteri; order Siluriformes; family Loricariidae; genus Ancistrus; species Ancistrus triradiatus. Next base: position 690,577 of record JAJAGP010000125.1, on the reverse strand, counting down.
GCATCGGGGAAACCATGCAAAAATGGACCGAGTCTGCCAGTTGATCCATGGATTGTGTGTTTGCAACCACGGGTAACCCATACCAATTGTAGGTTGGGTGTACGAGTAATAAAAAGGGACAGCCTCTCTGAATGGAGGCCCACCACTAACTCGACCGGTAGGGTCTGGTGGGTAACAGGACCACCGCCCAAGGCCCGCCCATCAAAAGCCCTGAGGGGCTGGGGCCTGGGGAGTTTCCAAACACGCAAGAGTTGCGTTGATGAAATTACCATTGGCCCCGGAGTCAATATAGGCTGGGAGGCGGGCTCGAAGGGAAGAGGTGGTGGGGGGGTGGGCGGGGAAGCAACCACCTGGGTGGCGGAGAGCTTGGCAGAAAGCTCCTTGACCACCTCAGTAAGGGCCTCCACTTGCTGGGTAAGCTGCTGCTCATGTTCGCACCATGATGATGGAGAACCGCAGCAGCCGGAGGCGGGGCTCCTGCTGGGTCCATACTTGGTGCTCTCTACTGTTACGGGGAGCCCTGGGGGGGCGAGCTGAAAAGGGAAATATAACGGACCCAAGTGCAGCAAAAGCCCCGCAAAAACGCAGGAAAATGAAGCGGGCACTAGGGAGTTTTATAGGCGGTCGACTGCGCCGTTTAGTAGACCCGTGGCGACCTCGAGCGTCAGGAATGTGAACTCTAATACAGACATATAAAAATAAATAAACTCCAAACATGTGGGTTGCCAGCAGTGCCCTCTGTTGGACAAACCACGCAACAGCAACACTCATAACATGAAGCTGCTCCGTTTCTTTGTCAATTATCATTTATCAGCCGTTAGAAATGCCGATTTCGAATTATTTGGCTCTAATTTTAAATGTGAAATAAATTTCATTAACCACAAAAACATTTCCTCTCCAATTTTTACCAAGGGTGCCTGTAATTCTTGATCTGAATGTATGTCTCAGGTTTAAAGATGTTATTTTTTGACACGTACTTCAATGTCATCAAGTAGTTCTTTTTTCCTTCGTCGAATGTTGGACAATTCATTTCTTTCTTCAACAGAGAGATCTTCAGGTACTGTTAAAGACATTTTTGAGAGCTTCTGAGATTATAAAACGTCTAGGTAATATTTTGATCAGTTACCATAACTAGGCAGGTAATTATTTGTTCATAATTAGTGTCAATAGAAACAAATCCCTAATAGATTGACTGATAGGGAACATTTTGTCCACATCTGGTTATGTAACGCACTGGACACAGGGGCTGATACGTGAGGCACTGAGGGATTTCCTGTTTTCAGTTCCAACCTGTTAACAAGAGAAGGAAATTGGACATAATAACGCAGAGTTCTACTTTCATACGAGTCGCACTCAGCTTCCAGTCTGAGCAATTTCCTTTTATGAGGATTTATTGAGTTTTAATTAGCTGCCATTTGTTCATTAGGTAATAGAATTTAGATTTAATCAGCATGCCTGAGGCAACAGAGTTCTTGTAATTTACCCCAGAACATTGGGCTGTTCTTCAATTTGGACAAGAAGCTTAAAGTGAAGATAACCTAATTAGATTTCCATACTGATCTATAGTGATGTTGGATATCTTATGGACTAGTGTATCAGATTGCGGCCTTGAACAAATCAGTTTGACTTCTGTCTTGTCAGATACAGACATGAACAAGACTATGCGGGTCAGTTAACTTGACTATAAGTGTAAATTTTACCACGACTACAACCATTAATATGTATTATATTTAGTAAAGTAACTAAAGGATGTCCCATACGTCTATCAAACCACATCCATTTTAATTTCCCCATATTTGATGCACTCTCTGTAGGCCAGCCTCTTGTCTGTGGTACACAAAATGTGCCAAATCAGCATCGACTGGCCTGTAAGGACAGGACCTACAGCATGCTGAGAAGATGGATTCATATATCAGGTCTGATAAGAGCACCATGCCGGATGAAGTCCTTCTCATATGTCTGACTTAGTTGATGGATGGGATACAATTTCATGAAGGGAAGGGTCACTTTCACGGCCAAGATATGAGAGCCGAGTAACTTAATATGATGTCAAATTGGATTGATTCTCCAGAGCACTCCATCCTTATCTCTCGAGACATGCATCAGTTCCCAAATCCCAGCTTGTTGGGCAGTATTGCATCCGATATAAAAATACAACGTGCAAATTACACACTGAATGTTCAGATTGTATTAATATAAATCCCATTAACCCAGTTAATGCTTGTTCAGCACCACATGCGTAATATGCTGACATATTTATATCGTTAGGAAAACAGACAGACTGGTACAAAGTTTGCAGTTTTTCATTCTCATTGGACACTTTATAATCTCAGCAACAAAGATTCTGCAACATCTGCTTACTTAGTGCTTCTCGCATACAGGTTTTCACACAGTAAACAGTTTGTGGCAAGGTAACACTACAATATTGCAAATCACCTCACCAGAGGCGGGATACAAACAAAGGGCAAGGCTTTCCTTTAATTATTTTAAGTCTCTGATTTTCCCCATGTCACAATTAAGTACTGGGACTTCAGGAATGTAAAAGTATTACGCTCTGATCTATTTAAACCCTGAGCATCAACTGTAATAGTAATAAGATAAACATAATCAAAATCATCATTTAGAGGGCGTTTCTAGTTCAAAGTGGCTCCTAAACCCTTTTAAAACTGATTTAAATAATACTTACAATTGCTTTGCATTTTCCACGAGAGTTTTAGTCCATATTTTAACCACACCTGTGAGTTTTAGACCAGATAGCGAGACTGCACCCCTGTCCCTCATGGCCACAAGCTAACTTGTTAGATGCCATATGTAAATATGTCCAAGGTTTCTAAATATTTTCAGCACTGGGGATGTCTTCTGACCTAGTCCAGCATTGCATACAGACAACACAGACTGTGTTACCGTTCAACCCCTCGTAAATGCTGTAAAAATACAAAATACTGCAATACTCAGCAGGAGAAGCAAAGGGAAACTGAGGCGTATTGTGTTGGTCAGTGATTTAAGACAGCTTTTGTCTTTACCTTACAAGACGACCTCTCAGGTTTAATGTTCTGCCTTTGTTAATGTTTCAAAGAAGACACTTGTGTCTTAGCAGACTCCCCACTCATCTCCATCCCTTGCTTGGAAAACATCTTAAATACCAGTATTCCCATAAAACAGTTGCATATGTGGCAGTGAGACAACAAAGTGCTCTCCACACACTCACACACTTTGGCTTTCCCAATGTCCTCTCTAGTAGAGAAAAAAAAGTAACCGACTTTAACACCCCTCCCCCCAAAAAAATAAATAAGAAATTGGAAAATACAAATTATAATTTTTCCAGTCTTGACTGGACATGTTGACCTTAGGCAGTGACATGTACCACTCATGGTGGGTGTTAATGAAGTGATGACCCCTCCTTGTGTCATTTCAAGTGCCAGACAGTACCCTCCATGAGCCAAATGCCACTGGCACCGAGTCTGCAAACCGTACTACACTGTACAATGTACAATGGCAAGAGCACCAAGTAGTAAGCCAGAACTAAAACCATCCTTCAGACATAATTGTACTCTTCGAATTGGCAGCTTGCCCATATTGCCCGTAAAACCTTCTATTTCACCGCCTTTCAACTTCCAGCCAACAAAAACAAAGATTGAAAGCTTTTCCATTTGCGTTTCCTCACGGCCACATAAAGAAAGCAAGGTCCTGTACTGCTGTACAGGGTTAAATATTTCAGTGTGTCTCAATTTGATCAGTGTATGGCAATACAAAATAACTTACCGATGGATTATCTTCATTAAAACAGCACTTTCTACTACAAAACTTTAACAACAGGGTATGCTGTTCTTAAATATCACATAGCTATACCGGATAAAATAAGAAAGAACAAGAATTGTTGGTTACTTACAGATTGTTTAGAGTTTGACTAATGAGAGCTAACGGCTCACAGCACGCTACTCTACTTTGATGCGATTTCTAAATCTCTAGAACTATTTTACAGTTTACAGATTTGTGTGTCGTTAAATGTTGTGTTAAGTATACCTATGATATAAACAAATAAATGCATGTGTAAACCTGAACTCTTTATCTTACTTTGTCAACAAATTTGTCTGTGTAATGTGAGAACGTTTTTAAGCGGCGTTTGAGCCGTAACGGTTCTTCTGTGTACGGAGTATGGTTAAAACGCGAGACCGAGCGATCCCAGACAGTTTTAATGGTGTCCGTATTACTGCGATTTGGTTCAGTTTCCAACACCTCAGGCTGTGAATTTTAGTCTTTGTTTTACCATTTTAACCAAACGAATGATGGCTTGAAAACGTATAGGACCCTTCCCCAGCGTCAACTGTTGAAACTGTTGGTTTGGCTACAAAGTCGTTACTTTACGTGTATTTTTGTATTTGTTTGTTGTCAACTCGAACGGAACACCGTTAAGAACCTTTTATAAGCATCTGATTCGGCAAGAATGACTGTAAACGAATGATACTGGACTATTATGAAGACCAACATGACGAGTCGAGAAAAATATTTAGTTTAATGATATTAATCAGCAAAATAAACACCAAATGTTTCCATTAACACACTCTAGCTTATGAATAGCTCATCTAAAACGGCACAAGTGACCAAAGTCCATAATTCACATATAAATGGGTTAAAATACTTCTTTATCACCATACACACTCAGTCCCAAACACTAAAAACAGGTTGATTGTGACTTTATTTGTCTGAAAGTGACTCCTTGCAAGTACAGCAGCTGTAACCTTAAAGAAACTCAGAAAACAAAGGCCGTTTGCTTTCCTATACAGGGAATTCCCTTAATGGGGGTCGTGTAAAAATAAACGTCCTTACCTGTCGTGTCCTGATCCATGTTTGTACAAGAAATACCTAATTTTATCAGCCTATAATAAACGAATTGCAAATCCAAACGCAATGTCACTTCATCTGCTCCTCTCTCACAATCGTGGTCCGACTGCAGCACAGCCTAATGTCTAAAAACATCGTGTCAGCCTCGGATTGTCATTAAAACTGGGTCCTGATATACTGTTTCTTACGTTTCCTTTGGATAAAATGTGAAAGAACCAAATATCCGCTTCATCCTAAAAGGAGATGTGACGCCACCGCTCGACCAAGCCCCCTATTGTAAGGCACAAGAAAAAAACGATGGCGTCATCAGTTAAATCCCTCAATAACGTAATGCTGGATGTGATGCACACTACCCCCCAAAAATCTTCTGCAGTTCGTTCAGAGAAATGTTTTTGTCATCCAAACACACAGCTTAGTGTATTTACATATTTTACGTCATATACTGTATTTGTACACAAGTGACGTCATAGCAAACTCCAATTAAGTAATCAGTTTTGCGCCGTTAATCCCATTTTTGCTACTTGACCACATAAATCAGTAATAATAGCATGAGCAGTAGTGTCCAAACCCATCCCCTAATAACTAATCGTGTTAGCAGCAGATCCTTGATACTGTAAGTTGTGCGTTGCAGACCTCATGGATCGGAGACGCTGGATCGGAAGGAGATCTGCGAATTTGGAGGCCAGGGAAACTCCTTGAACTTTTTATCACGTTCCTCAAACCATTCCTCAACAATGTTTGCAAAGGCAGGGTGCATTATCCTGCTGAAAGTGGGCACCAATATTAGGGATTAGCGTTGGCATGAAGGGGTGCACTTGGTTTGTAACAATGTTTAGGTAGCGCCCTAAAGCGGCAGCCACATGAATTAAACAAGGTTTAAATATGTTTAGAACTAACTATCCTTACTGGATGTTGTCTTGGTTTTTAGTTGGATTATAGTAAAAGTACTCTGTAGTGCTCTGTACTTTCTCCAAAACTGATCAAACATGAAACTGTTGAGCAGAATATTTTCTCCGAATGCTCAGTTATGAGCAGCAATCCGGTAATCCGAACATTTCCGACATTTACTGTTAGAAGGTTGTCGTATTTTCTGGTTGTCAGTATTCAGTCTCAGACATAGGAAAAATGCACCGAGACACATGGGTGGGAATGACATCCTGCATGAGGAACATATCCGCTGTAGCCAGGAAGAGCCTTTTGACAGTTGACCTTTCCTATTTTTCTTTTCTTTTTTTTTTTTTTAAGAAAAAAGGATTATTAAAACGACCCCAGTCTGTTCTTCTGTGGCCTGAAAAAAAGTCTGTTTGGACGGAACGGTTATTCAGAATGTCACAAAAATTATTTTTGAGCATTTAGTGTGTTCAGCCTTCATTTTGGTATGAATTTAAGCACTTTATGTGTTTAAACATAGCAGTTAAGTCTAAGAAATGCTTTTAAACAGGAATAAACACATTATAGATGTCATTGCATGTAACCAGGGTGCAGTAAGGTTTTTAAATAGAAACACGTTAAAACACTGCCACCTGGTGGACACAGTTTGTTAGTGACATTGGTGTTAGCAGTACACTACGCTCCATACGCTGTAGAACAATCAAAATAATCGCACGAAAATAATTAGATTTTGCTTTACATACTACATACAAAAACCCACCAGTCATCACTGGGATATATTCACTGACTCTACCACTTAAATTAAAAACTGTCTACCATATTTAACATAATGGTGATTTTACATGATTAAGGGACTTTATTTAAGGGAATTTAAATCTTCTTTAAGGAAACGAATTATGATCCAATTAGCGCAGGTCTTGTTCGAATATGGGTGGTAAATAAAATATATTGACACATGCGACAAATACTAACAGACTGTCTACAATCTTAAATGTAATCTTAAATAATACTGTTTTGAAGGGAAGAAAATGGATTTTGTGAGCTAGAAGCTACAATTAAACCCACAGGATTGTTAAAACTGATTGTTCTGTGAATACTGGCTAAAAACCTTTGCACCCTTTGAAACAGTTTAGCTGAAAAATGAGTCTGTTTGTAAATTTTGTTAAATGTTTTGCAAATTAGTTAGAATCAATATGCATTGTATATAAGGTTTAACACGACCCAGAGCCGTTGAGAAGAGTTACCAGCCAATCACGTTTTGACAGGCGGGGCTTATCGGAATACGGGTGGGAAAGAAACATGCATCACACAACCAACCAGGAAGTCCGAGCTATTCATTTGTGCTGAACTTGACCCGATTATTTTCATTTTTTATACATTTATAATTAACAGTAACATAATAGGTTTCGCTACACCAAAGACTTTGTAAAGATGAAACTATTCGTATATAAAAACAGACATTTTATGATCTCAGCTTTAAGTATGATGATGTTTCGCGTCTCTTACTGTATCCCAGCCATAGCTGGTTACTTTGGAACCAAAGCCCGATACGAGGAGGTGAATCCACACTTAATAGACGATATTTTATCGGTAAATCAGTCTCGGATTAGACCTTCGACTCCGGATTGCACCGCAGTACATTTGGTGGCGGTGATCAGACACGGCACGCGCTACCCAACCATCAAGAACATCAGAAGGATCTCGCGCCTGTACGATCTGGTCATGAATGAAGCCTCGAACCCCGAGCCGTGGCTCAGTGAGATTAAAACTGAGTGGAAGATGTGGTACACGGAGGACATGGACGGAAAACTGGTGGAGAAAGGGAAGTACGACCTGAGAAATTTGGCTGTTCGTTTGGCCAAGTCTTTCCCTGCTCTGGTGTCTGAGGAGAACGTGAGGTCAGACCGTGTGGACTTCATCACCAGCTCCAAACACAGGTGTGTCGACAGCATCAAGGCCTTCCAGGAGGGTCTCCACCAGCACTGGGGTGTTGAAGGTAAACTTTTTCCTGTGGAATTATTTAAAAAGTGTGAAGCCAGCGTGAGAGAAAGGGAGTGACACTTATTTGCCACTAGATGGCGCGATTGGCTGTGTTTGTTTGCGATTGCGTGCGTGAGGCGATGGTGGAAAGTTGTTCTGCAGGCACCACGAGGAACGATTGCTTGGAAGAAATCGTTAAATAATTTTAGGAATTAGTACCGAATCACAATGAAACGTGATATTACACCCGTCTTCTAAAGTTAACACGAAATGTCTGTGATGTTTTGGCCAAACTACCACAAAAATACCACATTACATTTACAGCATTTAGCAGACGCCCTTATCCAGAGCGACTTACAATTGATACGAATTTTGATAATTGATAATTTGATAATTTTAATCCAAGCAATCGTGGGTTAAGAGTCTTACTCAAGGACCCAACAGTGGCAGCTTTGGCAGAGGTGGGATTTGAACCCTGGACCTTCTATTCCTGAGCCCAGTACCTTCTCCGCTAGGCTACCACAGTACCAAATCCATTTTACATTACCGTTTACAGCATTTACCAGACGCCCTTATCCAGAGCGACTTACAATTGATGCAATCGTCCAAGCAATTTTGGGTTTGGGTACCCAACAGTGGCAGCTTGGCACTTCTGGTCCATAGTCCAGTACCTTACCCGCTAGGCTACCACATCACCATCTCACCCTGTTTAAACTTGACATTTCATAAGTGAAATCGTTCCCTTGCTAATTAAACAAGCTTAACCATAGTCATATTTAGCAAGTTTAAACGTATAATTGATACATTACGCGGTTTACAGAGGTAACGCTGCTACTTCTGTGAAGAATCGACTCCACATTTTAAGCTCGACTCATAGTTGTTAGGGCCTCGAAGCACTGAATCGACTCCTATTTATTCGCGATCGACGACTTGAATGAAATAGGCTATAGAAATTCTTATATGAACCTGATTTTCAAGTCAAGTCAAGTCAAAGTTATTTATATAGTGCTTTTTACAACACAGCATTGTCTCAAAGCAGCTTTACATATTTGTATTGACTCAAAGCCCTAGTTGGTTAAGCCTGAGGTGACGGTGGCAAGGAAAAACTCCCTGGATGTTAAATACAAGAATTAAAGAATTTATGTAAAGAATAAATACACTATGTAAAATTAGAATAGAATAATATATAGGCTAAGATGAAATGAACTAAAAAAAATAGAGAATAAAATCTATAGCATATATAGTTAGGATTGAGTGAGTTGGGACAGGTAGTCCAAATAGATGTCACTGTAGGTTTTCGTGTCCTGGAAGTTCTTACCCTCTGATGGGTACTGAGTAATGGTATGAGGACTGGAACAGAGAGAGACGCCACAGGATACAGTACGTTCCTCAGATGAGTAGGAAAGGCATTGTTGTCCTTGCAGCAGTGAAGCTGTGGGCTACATCCTCAGGACACAAACACAAATCTTACACTCAGCACCTTTACAAAGATTGTGACTCAGTTATCAGTCGATTCCCTCCTTCCCTCAAATTCACCACGAACCTGCTAGCTTTGTAAAGTACTTTTGTTGACCGAATAGAACAGTTAATTTAAGATAAGGATAACTTATCTTTTTACATTGTGTTAATTGTTCAAAACATACTACAGCCACCCCTTTCCAGTTTCTTTGTCCAAACTCGAGTTGATCTGCCCACTCTTCCATTTTGTTTGCTGTACATTAAACCACCATTTGCAAGTGTGGGTGCGAGCGAGCGAGTTATGTGTTAAGGCCGTGTGATATCTACGTTTATATAATACTGAACACCTCAAATCCGTTTTTTCTCATTCCAGATCTGGGGTACAAACACTACGTGAACGATTCGCTCATGAGATTCTTCGATCAGTGCCAAAGATTCGTCGAGGATGTCGACCAGAGCAAGACTGCTCTGAGGGAGGTTGAACTTTTTAAGTCTTCTTCAGCGATGGATGAAGTTCGGAGGCGGTTGGCCCGTCGGCTGCAGGTTCCAGATGATCGTATAACAACAGGTTATGGTTTACAAGCTGCTGTTTACACCGAAAGTTTAGTACACCAAGTGTAACCAAATGAACAAATCGTACTACGCAGCTCAGATACTTCAGCTTTGTTAATGTTGCCCTTTTGGTTTCTTGGCAGTTGGTTGAAGGCCGTGTCTCACGCAAAAGTGCAGCGTCATTGTATTTGCTGAATCATGCTGACTTTTTACTAAAACACACCAGAACAAAAGACATGAACTGTAGATCATTTGTTTGACTGGAGGTTGTATTCAAAGTCGCTGATCTGAAACAGATCCAGCCCCCACCACTGCTTAGATTCGAATGTTAGTGTCAGTCACATGGTTAAATCCAGGTACAACTTCCTGGACCGGTTTCAGCCCATACGTCTGGGGTCTGTACGATTGGGCACCTCTTGTTTTTCCAGGGTTGGGATCCTGAGTCTCTACTGTAGTCTATTTGGGAGCTGGATTTGTTTCACGTGACTCCAACCATGGGTGAACCCATGTTACTGCACAGTTATAGCAGGAAAGATAAAGGCTAGGAATTAGATCCAAAATGCCTTGTTACTGGCATAGTTCTGGAGATTCTGTAACAGATAGACAAGCAATATTGTAAGATGTTAATGTGAGGCTTGGCAGCGCTGCTACTTCAACCTCAATCTGCTGGGCAACGGTCCAGTATCGGACAGAACGTAGGTAACACAGACATGGTGCAATATTAACTACAATGTGCATCGGGATTGAACCATCAGTTTGAATAAACCAGAATAAAACATTATAAAATTTTGGCACAGCACTCTCTAATACATTTGTGGTGCAGAGGTTAAAAAAAAAGCAGATTCTGGGAAGGTGGTCTGATTACGTGGTCCTGCATTGGACTGGTGTAGAAGCCATCAAAACTGGAACGTTTTCTTAATATTGGCTGCTGAGATTGTGTGATATTAGCTTACACACACAATAAAAAAGCAGAATCATAACCTCCACGGAACAAAACACACACTCTTACCAACTGCTGTTCGTGCCAACACATGGAGTGTTATGTAAGAAGTAAGATGGGCCGGATAAGGGACGTCAAAGTCAGTCTGGGTTCATTTGACTACGAATATCCGTCTATCAGATCCCAATCCCGTGATGTAGTGTTAACACAGAAACATTCTGTTCTTCAGTACCAGAAAATTCTTCTAGGGCCAATATATTCACCCGTGTGCAAGAAACAGAATGTGAAAGTACCGAGAGACATAATTTATCACCAAGAATGAGGAAAGTCCTGTTTGGACAGGAATTGCTCCATCACATGGTCCAGGAATGAAAGTGAAGTTAACAGTGTGGATAAATGTTATCACGTTGATCTCTGACAACCATGTTTATTCTCACCTGAGTGTATTGGTGCTTTTCCTAAGTGTGTGGCTAGCTTTGTTTTATCGTTTTTATTTTGAGCTTATATTGTGATCAGGACTAACAGAGAAGCCTCTCAACTGAATTATTTAAGCTGTATATGTTTATATTTTGCACAGATCTGGCTGAAGCGGCTTTCTTCCTGTGCTCGTACGAGTTTGCTATCAAATCCGAGAACTCCCTCTGGTGTAATCTGCTGGGCGAGGAGGAAGCTCGGGTACGTTCTGGTTTGAATCGGTTAACCTTTATTGTCGTAGGTGGTTTGGACTATAGTTGTTCCTGTGATTTTTGGCCTTTTTAGGTGCTCGAGTACAAAAATGATTTGAAGCAGTTCTGGAAGAGGGGATACGGGCATGACATCAACCAAAAATCCAGCTGCTCCCTGTTTCACGACATCTTCAGGCGTCTGGACCAGGCTTCGTACAGTTACAGGTACGGTTACATGTAAAAATAGCATCCTTATAGGACCCTTGAGCTGTTCATGGCATCGCTTTATTCGTACCGAATCTTTATCCGGATTTTCCTGAAAGGTGCACTTTGGAAAATATTGGGTCTAAATAAACCTTGTCCTAAATCCTGGTGGTTTGTCAGACCCAGAGACTGATCGTACCATCAGTGCCAAACTATTTCTGAGCTTTAATGCTGATTTTGTCTGTATCTTTGTGTCTTTTCCAACTGGTCGAGCCAGTTCTGTGTGAGCCCTTATCACATACCATCTTGTTGCTTCGTGTTCTGTCCTGTTTGTCTTTTATGCTTCAGCGGGATAAAGGGCTGCGGTGTAGAAATTGTTTAGAGAGGCCTGATTTTGGTAAAGAAACCATTTGATCTTCTAATCCAGATCTGGGCAGGCGACTAAGACAGTCACCGTCCAGGTCGGCCATGCCGAGACTCTGCTTCCTCTCCTCTCTCTGCTGGGTTTCTTCAAGGACGAGATGGCACTAACGGCCGAGAATTTCCACCTGCAGCACGAGCGCAAGTTCCGCAGCAGCAAAATCGTCCCTTATGCGGCGAACCTGCTGTTCGTTCTGCACGAGTGTGGGGACGGACCCAGGCTTCAGTTCTTCCTTAACGAGAAACCAGTAGCCTTCCCTAACATCGACCATCCAGGGCCGCTGTACAGCGCGGTCAGGGCGCGGTACTCGGACCTGCTGGACGGCTGTGATTTTAACAAGGAATGCAAAGTAACCAAAGATGGCATCAAAAACAAAACTGAACTATAACTGAGACCAAACGCGTAGGTTTATCGAGCTCAGGTCATTTGTTTTGCTTTATTCGTTCGTGTGTAAACCCCAAGGTACCAAACGATTTGTCTAGCTGCGTGATGTTATTCCTAATTGATGCGTGCTCTGTTAAAATAAACATCCCTGCCCTCGGCCATGTTTGAAGACGATTAAATCCTCCCTCACACCAAACAAACGGACTGCGTCAACATCCTCATACGGATCCTTTTGAAACAAACATCCAGGAATAGACAGAATCTAGTTTCTGATTATTTTTTGAAAATAAAACATTTTTTAATGAGTGTCAAATGTCTGAGTCAATAAAAGCATACTGTGGAATTTCTCTTTTGTTTAGATTTTTTTCTCACGTTATAACAAACGTGGCGGAGCCCTGTGGCATCTCGCACCCAGACGTTAACAGTTCTGCAGGTTATGAGTCAGAGCCTCCATGGATCAGACATGTTTGCCTGAATTTGGAGGCCAGGGCAACACCTTGTCATGTTCCTCAAAACATTCCAGAACAGTTTGCAGTGGCAGGGTGCATTATCCTGCTAAAAGAGGGTACTGGGAATGTTATCATGGAATAGCAATGAAATAAAGGGGTGCACATCCACATAAGGACCAAGGTTACCCAGCAGAAGGGATTAGGGTAAAGGGTTAGGTAGAGCCGTGGTCTGAAATTAGGGACTGGGTTTATGGTGATATGTACAGTGGTTCTAAAAGTTTGTGAACCCTTTAGAATTTTCTATATTTCTGCATAAATATGACCTAAAACATCAGATTTTCACACAAGTCCTAAAAGGAGATAAACAGAACCCAGTTAAACAAATGAGACAAAAATATTATACTTGGTCATTTTTTTTTTTATTGAGGAAAATGATCCAATATTACATATTAGTGAGTGGCAAAAGTATGTGACCCTCTAGGATTAGCAGTTAATTTGAAGGTGAAATTAGAGTCAGGTGTTTTCAAGCAATGGGATGCCAATCAGGTGTGAGTGGGCACCCCTGTTTTATTTAAAGAACAGGGATCTATCAAAGTGTGCTCTTCACAACACACGTTTGTGGAAGTGTATCATGGCACGAACAAAGGAGATTTCTGAGGAGCTCAGAAAAAGAGCTGTTGATGCTCATCAGACTGGAAAAGGTTACAAAACCATTGTTGAGGATTTATTGGACACATGTGCCTTTGTGGCTGCGGAGGCCACACATTTTTGTACCCATATAATTATTCACATCTTATACGTTTGCATTTCTAATTGTGGTGATGTCACTCGTTCAGAATAAGTCTCTTTAAGACATGATTTGCAGGTGCGTCTCAGCCTAACTGAGAAAGTACAAAAATGTTCTTTGGCCTTGAAAGTGTTCACCAGTTTTTGCAAACTGTGGGTAATGTGTGGTGCGTAAGATTTTTTTATACAGAGACTTGTTTGTAAAACTCCAGTAACTTGGGTTTATTTCCCACATGTTTCATGTGTATATTTACTCAATATTTGTAATTTGATTAATAAGCAAATGTTATTCCAAGTGATCCTTTTATTCTGTAAGTGCAATATATGATGAAATAACTGTATTTTTGACGTTAAAGTGTTAGTTTCAAGCTTTTAACAAAATGGTCACAGAGATTAATCATGATCTGGATTTAGTATAATTATGTAAGAATTGAATACAATTTATATGTAGAAAAGTAGAAATTAGAGATTTGATGCTGAAACTAAAAACGGGTGGGATAAAGTTCACCTGCCAGGTCAGGATGACCCGAGGGGGGAGACAATGGAGGAATACGGGTGGGGCGCGCCTGGGCAGCAAGTTTTTCTAAAAGTTGGCAAACAATGATGATGACATGATTCTGACCTTGACTGAGTTGTATATAAGGGCCAGAGATTTGTGGCTCTTTGGCTTCTTTCGCCACCGCTGCTTGTGGCTGTGTGGTGTGTGAGGATGTCCCTTATTGCTTGCAATAAACTTGTCCTGCCTCTCCTCTGAAACTTTGATTCTGCTTGAGTGTGATTTTTGATTAAGTGATCAGCATGCATTTTGTCAAAAAACCACGACAAAACCATCTCTAAAGATTTTGGACTCCACCAATCCACAGTCAGACAGATTGTGTACAAAGGAGGAAAATTCAAGACCATTGTTACCTCCTCCCCAGTAGTGGGCCGCCCAACAAAGAGCAAGGTGTGTAATAGTTTGGCGAGGTCACAAGGACCCCCACGGTAACTTCTAAAAGCAACTGAAAAGGCCTCTCTTACATTGGCTAATGTTAATGTTCATGAGCCCACCATCAGAAGAAACACTGAACAACAATGGTGTGCATGGCAGGGCTGCAAAGGAGAAAGCCACTGCTCTCCAAAAGAACATTGCTGCTCGTCTGTCAGTTTGGCTAAAGATCCCGTAGACAAGCCAGAAGGCTTTTGGAAGAATATTTTGTTGGACAGAATGAGACCAAAATAGAAACTTTTTTGGGTTTAAAAGAAAAGCGTTAATGTTTGGAGAGAAAGGAAAACACTGCATTCCAGAGTATAAGAACCTTATCCCATCTGTGAAACGTGGTGGTATTATCAGGTTGGCCTGTTTTGCATGCATCTGGGCAGGACGGCTTGCCATAATTGAATGGAACAATGAATTCTGAATGATATCAGGTAGAATTCTAAAGGAAAATGTCAGGACATCTGTCCATGAACTGAATCTCAAGAGAAGGTGAGTAAGGCACCGACCCTAAGCACACAAGTCATTCTACCAAAGAATGGTTAAAGAAGAATAAAGTTCATGGAATGGAATGACCAAGTCAAAGTCCTGACCTTAATCCAATGGAAATGTTGTGGAAGGACCTGAAGCGAGCAGCTAATATGAGGAAAAACCCACCAACATCCCAGAGCTGAAGCTGTTCTGTATGGGAGGAATGGGCTAAAATTTCCTCCAAGCCAGTGTGCAAGGACTGATCAACAGCTACAGGAAACGTTTAGTTGCAGTTATTGCTGCACAGGGGGGTCACACCAGATACTGAAAGCAAGATTCACATACTTTTGCCCACTCACTAATATGTAATATTGGATCATTTTCCTCAATAAATAAATGACCAAGTGTAATATTTGTGTCTCATTTGTTTAACTGGTTTCTCTTTATCTACTTCTAGGACTTGTGTGAAAATCTGATGATGTTTTAGGTCATATTTATGCAGAAATCTAGAAAATTCTAAAGGGTTCACAAACTATCAAGCACCACTAGTGATGGGCTAGGTTTAGGATTAAGCTTTGTGGTTAATGGATAACTCTAGGGATTAGGTTCAGGGTTATGGTTGGGGTTAGTTTAAGAATTAGGATTAGGTTTAGTAGCATGATTAGTTTGTAAGGTTAAGGGTGTGGTTTGGTTTTAGGATCAGGAACTGGCCAAACATACAGATTGTTCTATATATTTACTATTTAACTACTGTGACGTAAAATTGTAATTAAAAATTATTTATAATTTTTATAAATAAATCTAGAATCTAGTTATAAATCTATGATTCATCCAAACGGATAAAAAGTTTCAGCATGGAGGTTTTAAATCTGAACGTTAAACCCTTCTATAACTTTTGTTTGTGGTGTAATTTGAGGTGTAAATTGTAAGTTGAGATGTTTTACCGGTTCTTTGTGTTTGTTTACATGTAGCTGAGCCTCGCCTATAAAACTGTTTATAAAAGTTTAATAACTAAACTTATAACTTATAACTTATAAACTTATAAATAAAAGCAATAAACTAAACTGAATAATATGTTATTAAAACCACTTACAGAGCTCATGCTCATAGTCACATTTTTTTTTAAATGTAACGTTTGCTATTTTAACTGCTTTTGAATGTCTATATTTTTATTCTTTTAGTGGTCCACTGGATTTATAGATAAATTAAATGTCTGTTTTATTTATTTAATCAACCATCAAAATAAATTTAACTTGACTCTTATTATAGTAACCATTAATAATAATAATAATAATAATAATAATAATAATAATAATATTACTTTAATAATAGTATTTAATTATTATTGTAATTATTAACATTCAGTATCATTATTGTGGTCATCATCATTATTATTAGCAGTGTTGTTGTGTTCTTCTTCTTATTATTCTTCTTCTTATTCTTTTTATAATCATCATCACAATTATTATCATAATAATAATAATGATAATAATTATCATTATTATTATTATTTTATTTTTTATTATCATTTAAAAAATAATAATACTTTTAATTTTTATTATAATCATAATTATTATCATAATCATTGTTGTTGTTACTATTATATGTTTTTATTATTATTATTATTATTATTATTATTATTATTATTGTTATTATTAAGAATCACCAATTATTATTTTTTAATTATAATTAGTATTATCATCATTATTGCTATTATTAATGTGTTTATTATTGTTATGTTTTATTATTATTATTATTATTATTATTATTATTAATTTATGTAACCAGTTTAAATGTGATATAAGAGAAGCCTTTTATCTTCTATGATCTTTATTATAGAATATTTAATTTATTTTAAAATATTTCTTAAATATTTCTTAGATTTTTCTTTAACCTTTCTCTGTGTATCTTTTTGTTTGTGAAACACGCCTCTGAACGTTTGTAGTCCAATCAGAGTGTGGAATGCAAATAAGTATGTAAATACACACAGTAGCCACGCCTCCGAGTGACAGGGACGCTGTTTGATTGGCGGACAGGCGGAATTTCAGGAAGAGAGTTGGATGTGCTACGTGTCCAAGATCTTCTGCCCTCAGAGTTATTTAAACGGGAGCGAAGTGATCCCCGGGCGCAGTGGATCTAACAGCGGCTATAAGAGCACATCATGTCCGGAACCAAGAGGCAGAGGACGGTGAGTGTAAGGCGCTGTAACCGCTGCACTGACTGCATGGGGTCCTGTAGTGGGAGAGCATGGACCGATGTGGGGGGTAAGGTTTATATGCAGAGATTTGCTTAAGAGAAGAGGGTGAGTTACAGCGGTCCGTTCTTTCAGTCTGGGCTGTTTTTAGGATCAGTGTCAGCTTCGGTTTGGGTGATTTTTACACAGTTGGGTTCACTCCTGTTGATCTGTTTGGAGTTTCGGGCTTATTTTCCGTTTTCCCGTCTAAGTCCTTTCAGTGTAAAATGTCCTCTGATTACGGGAGGATTTCAGCGCTTTCTCATGATCTCTCTCCTAAATCAGTGCGCTGATCTCAGCAGGTTCCTGTCAGATCTCTATCTGGGGGACATTCCACACTTTGTTAGGGGCTTGCTGAGAAAGTTTCAGGACCACACTCTGCTCTGGCACGGGTAGCCCCTCATGAAAAGTTTATTCTGTCACAGCAACAGCAGCGCTGTGTTGAGGCAATGAAAAGAGGCCCTGATGGACGTTAGACTTACGGAAAAAAGGAGCTGGAGGAGGGACCGAGGGAGGGAGGGTGAACGGCCGGGAGAAGCATGGCTCTATTCCAGCCTGGTCACCTCTCGTCTTCGCTGGCCTCGCATGAATGGTGCTGTTTGTTCCCCTGTAGCACCCCTCCCTTTCTGTCCTCCACCTCTCTGTGGCTGTGGGATGGATCATGGTCCGGCATCAAGTACTGTGCATTATTCAGCGTTATTACCAATCCAGTGCTCGTCCAGTATGGATTACTGGGTGCAAAGCAGTGCTGAAGGCGTTTTTAGATATAGTCACATAATTCAGCGGCTTCCTATATCCCCCAGTGGGGCTCCGGTTAGTCACCTTAGTTACAAAATATGTAATGAAACAACTTGTCATATTATCTTTGCAATTTATAAGACTGATTTATTTAAGTTTCTGTATCTTCCTGATTCATGATTTAGTTTGAGAGGTCGAACTATCATGCTCCATAGACACAAAGGGGAACACAGGCTTCAACGAATGTCTATTAGATCTTAGAGTGGATTTTGCATGCCCTGTTGTAAATCATAAACGAGCAATCTCCGTTTCAACCTCGTTTGAACTTTCGGCCTTGGGGTAAGTTGGACTTGTAAATCATCATTGTGTCCAGTCGAGTCTGTCAGAGGTAACGTTAATTATAAATCAAACTTATTTCAATTGTAATTGAATATGAACAATCCATTCAAACAGAATAAATCAGTCCTTTCTGTACATGCCAAAATAAAATCAAAATCAAATAATTAAAACCTTTTGAGTATCTAATTAAATATCACATTTTATTGATTGTAAGTGTAAGACGCATTTTCACCTTTTCATTCACTTTACTTAGTCGGTATAGTTTGTGTGTTATTGTTATGTTTTCATATTTAATAATAAATGTATATAATGGGTGATGTTTATATTCAGGTTACTTTATGTGGTGATTCTGATTAAGTTAGAAAAAGAAAAGAAGGGAAACGGAATCATCACCATCCAAAAGTTACATTTGTTTGTAAGACTATTAAATAATATTAATTAGTAATAACTTTAATTAATGTTATATTTTACACAATGTATGATTAAATATAATATTTTTGATTAATATGTCATGGATAATGAATGTAATCTAACTAAATGCTTTCCATTTTCTTCTTCTTATTCTTGTATGATGAAAAAAAATCGTCATCTGGTCTTTGATTTAATTGCTAAATATTTGCTAAAATATTTAATTCCACCAAGAATAATGAATGCTAAATATTTTATAACTGCAGTTTTATGGTTTTCCTCCTTAAATGGACCCTTCATGTGTCATCATAAAGAAATCGCTTGTGGTGAAATCAAAACAAATTAAAAGTCAGAGTAATTATACAGAGTCCAGATTTCCATGGCCTCGACTGCACCACTGGTACAAACATATTCTGTTTATCTTGGTCCAGTGAAGGCTGTGGTACAAACATGGCCACTGCTTGGACTGGACTGGATGTAGAGCTTGGATATAGATTGATTTGTTCCAGTGACGTCGTGCCGCTGATGAACTCTTACCTTGTAGGAGCTCGAAACAAACATACAGTTAGTGCCATGTCTTTTCTTTGTCATTACACGAAGGTAATCTTAAATCTCTTTCAGAATCTTCAGCGGGCGACCAACGTGGTGTACCAGGCGCACCATGTGAGCCGAAGCAAGCGTGGCCAGGTGGTGGGCACCAGAGGAGGCTTTCGGGGCTGCACCGTGTGGCTCACAGGTCTGACTCGTTCTGCTCCCTATAAGGAACTGTGGAAGTCCGACACTCTGTACCACGTTAATCCTGCGTTAATCCTCAGGGCTGTCGGGCGCCGGCAAGACCACGGTTGGGTTCGCTTTGGAGGAGTACCTCGTGTCTCACGGCATTCCGTGCTACTCTCTGGACGGAGACAACATCCGTCACGGCCTGAACAAGAACTTGGGTTTCACGGCAGCCGACAGGGAGGAGAACGTCCGGCGCATCGCCGAGGTGGCCAAGCTGTTCGCCGACGCCGGCTTGGTTTGCATCACCAGCTTCATCTCGCCCTTTACCAAGGTGAGGCGTGGTTAAACTCAACGAGGGAGTGTTCTGCGTTTCAAATCTGGTCCTTATGTAAACCTTGTTTGTTCTGTAGGACCGCGTCGATGCTAGGAAGATTCACCAGAGTTCCAACCTGCCCTTCTTCGAGGTGTTTGTGAACGCGCCGCTGGAAGTCTGCGAGAGCAGGGATGTCAAAGGGCTGTACAAAAAGGCTCGCGCCGGAGAGATCAAAGGTTACTAAGCAATTCCGGGCGCATTTCATCAGGTCCGCGTCGACGCACATGATTTAACCTGTCGTACATGTCAGGATTCACAGGGATCGACTCCGAGTACGAGAAGCCGGAAGCTCCGGAGCTGGTCCTGAAAACAGGAGAGCTGTCAGTGAACGAGTGCATCCAGCAGCTGGTGGATCTCCTGAAAGATCAGGTGATTACATGAAGCAGGCGTGAAGTTCTGTCGAGGATTCTGTTGATTTTAAAGCACGGTTTTGATTGAGGTGATGGTCTTGCTTTGCAGGGCATCGTTCCCAGCAATGTGACCGAGGAGGTCAGCGAGCTCTTTGTTTCTGATAATAAGATGGACCTGGCACTGAGCGATGCCAACATGCTTCCTGCTCTAACCATCACCAAGGTACAGATTGTCTTGATTTTACATTTTATCTTTTTCTGTATTATTTATTTTTTATTTTGTTTTCTTTTTATGTTATTTCTATTATTTTGTCTTTCTTTCATCCTTTCTTTTTGTTTAACTTTTTCTTTTCTTCTCTTGTTTTGCCTTTTTATCCTATATTTATTATTTTTTCTATTATATTTAATTTTCTCCTTGTTCTTTTTTGTCACTGTCATGTCATTTCTTTTGTTTGTGATTTTTTTTTTCTCATTTGTATTATCTTAATTTTTCTTTTGCATCTGTTCTTTTTTCACTTTCTGCATATTTTCTTTTATATTATTTAAAATTTTGTTTTTCTTTTTTCCATTTTTTTCATTCTAGTTTATATTATCCCTCGTTTATTCCCAGTTTTTATTAAGATAGAAATTTAATCCTGTAGCTAAAATAATGAAATGTAAAATGTGTTTCCGTCACAGTCCTTAAGAAGCCTCTTTTGTTTATGTTACAGCCTTTATGTTACTGACTCATTATTTTTAGGGGTGTGTTTTATAAAGATTTGAGAAAAATCTCCAAAGGAATGGAGTTTCAGGTTTGTGAACAGTGACCATGTAAGATCTGCAGCCTTTATAAAATCAGAGTCTGGAACTAAAAACTCTGGGACTCGGCTTTAGATGTTACAGGACGTCAGACTTTAGGATATTCAAACTTTTCAGGCTTTTTTAGTTCATTCTCTCTGAGACGGGACACTGGATCTCGGCTTCAAAGCCCTGGTTCTTAACCACTGAATACAGCAACAAATCCCAGAGAGTAAAAGTCAGGATAGAGTTTATAATTATCTTCTCTTTCTGAGTTGGGTTTAAGCTTTAACATGGCTTGTTGAGTCTCTGTTATGGGATGCCTGTGTGGATTCAGTTAAAATGTTGAAATTAACAGATCATATTTCTACACCAGCTTACGATCTAACCGACTGTGTGTCCTCATTTCCTGTGACTAACTGACTCCCTCAGGCCTACAGAGTGCCCCCATGTTTTCCCGTATCCAGGACTGATTTTGTCTTGTTTTCTGTCATTTCAGTTGGACCTGCAGTGGGTCCAGGTGCTGGCTGAAGGCTGGGCCAGTCCTCTGAAGGGCTTCATGAGGGAGAGGGAGTTCCTGCAGGTCCTTCACTTCGGCACGCTTCTCGACGGTAACGATATTCTCCGATTACAGAAAGTGACGCGTATCTGTAGTGTAGCTTAGATAGCCTCCTCTGCTCCGGCGGAGACGTGGAGGCCTGGGTTAGACAGGAATGGTTAGACCAGATGTTCTGTGGGTGGTGCTGGAACATTTTCACACCAATCATTAGGAAGATCCTGTTTTCAGAAACCCATGCCAGCTGTGCCGGCGTTTGAATCACCGTTCCATGCATGGATGCCACGTTACTTCTTTTTAAGCAACCTGATGAACTAAAATGATAAAATAAGGAGTTTGTAGATCAGGTTATTGATTATCATGTTTTCTTAGACCTGCTAGATGAAGCTTGCCAAGGTGCCCACTTCTGGACTGCAGAAAGCATTTGCGTTTCTAACCTGTGCCTGATTTCACTCCCAGGTGGCACCATCAACCTGTCCGTGCCCATAGTGCTGCCCTTGTCCACAGAGGACAAAGAGCGGTTGGACGGTTCCGCTGCTTTCGCCTTAGTCTACAAGGGTCGCCGGGTGGCCATTTTGCGCAACCCCGAGTTTTTCGAGCACCGCAAAGAGGAGCGATGCGCCCGCCAGTGGGGCACCACCTGTCCCCAGCACCCTTACATCAAGGTAAGATCTGGAAATGCTCTTATACTGTGTGTGGGGGGTCCCGTTTGGGCGTTAACACCCCGTTTTTTTGGGCAGATGGTGATGGAGGGCGGCGACTGGCTGGCTGGTGGAGAGCTGGAGGTGTTTGAGCGGATCAAATGGGACGACGGGCTGGATCAGTACCGCCTCACCCCGAAGGAGCTCCGACAGAGGTTTAAGGAAATCGGAGCGGGTATGTTCCTGCTGGATTTATGTTCTAATTAAGCGATCTCTAACGGTGCATGTTTTCAGGATTACAGGGCGGTCTCTACCACGCGCCACGGGCATGTCTTTTGAATTTGGGAGGAAAGCAAATTCACCACGTGGGCAAGGACTCGAACCTGGGTCTGTGGAGCTGTGATGACGCCATACTGAAACTTTCAGTGCTTTTTAGAATGTTTGACATTTGCTCTTTAGCAAACTGTGGTTGAATCGTCTTCCGTCCAGCCCAAAGCTTAAACTTCTTAAACTTTAGCTGCTCAGATGCGGATTGTCGTATTTGCTGAGGCCTTATTGTTATGCTGAGGGCTGTAAAAATGCAAAAATTGCGAAACAATTACGCAACGCAAAGTTACTGCCGGTCTTAACCAGAGTTATTTCATCTTGGCAGCAGGACAGACAAGTTAAAAGCATGTAAAAGATTTACTAGAAGTTTGACAAGTCTCGTGGGTGTGTGTGTGTGTGTGTGTGTGCGGGGGGGGGGGGTGGACAGAGGGAGATCAGAATACAGTATGGGAAAGGGAAGCTGTTACTTAATCATGTGGAACACCAGTGGGTGCCTCTAACCGAATGTTGCCTAATTCACTTCCAGAGACGCGTTTAGAGGAGAGTAAGGTGTGGGAACGGCCACGCTTTAGCATTAATCTGAAGTCGGCCATCATTGTGGCGACAGTAAGTCAAGTAAATAAATCTGCCGTCTGTTTTTTGCTGTGGACTCAATAAGGTGAAGTCGTTTCCTCCTCACATAAGACTCTTTAGAGGACACTTTAGAGATCCCTGTTGACCTGGTGCATGATTTAGACTTGATTTTGTGATAGACGTCAGAGTTGTATGTAAATTACGGCACCCAAGTGTAAGATCATAAAGATCAAATTCAAACGCTGAAGTAAATGTGATAAATCATGACATGTGATTCCATAATAGTACATAAGAAGCCTCTGTGTGTATTTTACAGACAATGCTGTTTTTTTTATTCACTGATTGATAACGGAATGGGGTTTCAGGTTTGTGAACAGTGACCATGTAAGACCTGCAGCCTTTGTAAAATCAGAGTCTGGAACTAAAAACTTTGCTTTAGGTGTGAGAGGACGTCAGGCTTTAGGATATTCAAACTTTTCAGTCATTTGTAGTTCAATCTCTCTGAGACGGGACGCTGGATCTCGGCTCCAAAGCCCTGGTTCTTAACCACTGAATACGGAAACAAAGTCAGGATAGAGTTTGGAATTGTCTTCTCTTTCTGAGTTGGGTTTAAGCTTTAACATCGCTTGTTCGTCTCCGAGTCTCTGTTATGTGAAACCAAAACTGCACACAGGCAGCACTTGGGCTGGGACTCGAATCGATCCCATGACTCTGAAGCCCTGAAAATGTCAGCACTTCTTAGAAAAGAAACTTTATCGTAATGCACATGGACACCCTCTAACCAAACCGCTTTCGTTTTCCCCGCAGACGCCATCTTCGCCTTCCAGCTGCGCAACCCCGTGCACAACGGACACGCCCTCCTGATGCAGGACACCAGGCGGAGGCTGCTGGAGCGCGGCTACAAGAAGCCCGTGCTGCTCCTGCACCCGCTGGGCGGCTGGACCAAAGACGACGACGTGCCGCTGGACTGGCGCATGAGGCAGCATGCCGCCGTGCTGGAGGACGCCGTACTCGATCCCGCCACCACCATCGTGGCCATCTTCCCCTCGCCCATGATGTACGCTGGGCCCACGGAGGTCAGGTCCATGCGAGTAACGGTTCAGTATTAGTGAAGGGCCGTCCAAATCCGGTCGCTCAAGGCGAGTCCGTGTTTCTCCACGCAGGTGCAGTGGCACTGCAGGGCCAGGATGATCGCCGGCTCCAACTTCTACATCGTGGGCCGCGACCCGGCAGGCATGCCGCACCCGGAGACCAAACAGGACCTGTACGAGCCCACGCACGGCGGCAAAGTGCTGACTATGGCGCCCGGGCTCACGTCGGTGGAGATCATTCCCTTCAGAGTCGCCGCCTACAACAAACTCAAGAAGTGCATGGACTTCTACGAGAAGGACAGGTAAGAGAACGAGACCGGATTCCTCACACAGGACAAAAGGCGCGTTGGGTCAATGGGCGTCTCTGAAGTGGCCGAGTAGTACGAGGTGCAAATGCAGTGAAAAAGGAGGTAAAAACGAAATATATCACTGTTATAGAAAAACAGGGTCCACAGTCCCACCACTGCAGTGACTCGGGTTCGAGTCTCAGTACGAGACGCTTCACACACTCACGACTCGCTGCACCTGAGGGATCCCCTCAGAGGTGTGGGGGCACCTCCGGGGTGCCCAGTGAAGCTGATAGAAAGGCTACTGTAACCAACCTTGAGACGCATGGGCTAAAACAAGGAGGTCATACGGAGTGTATTAGTGTACAGAAATAAAAGACAGAAACGCATATCGAACGTAAAAATTTTTATTGAATTCTGAGAGATAATAAAAGCACGCTAAGTGCTGGAACGATCAAAAGGGAAAGTTCAAAATGGTTTGTGGGTTTCTTTTTTTTTCTTAGGCACAACGAATTTGAGTTCATCTCTGGAACCAAAATGAGGAAGCTGGCCCGCAGCGGGGAAAATCCTCCTGATGGTTTCATGGCACCAAAGGCGTGGAAAGTCCTCACCGAGTATTACAGCTCTCTCCAAAAAGAGTAATGCGTGGACCCGTGAGCCCGCCCAGCGCCCGCCCATCGCCCGATCTAGAATTTTATATCAAAGTGTAACGTATTTATAAGTAGAAGTCTGAAATCGAAGAGAGTTTGTATGATTACCTCTGTACGGTATTTACCGCAGGTGAGTTTTGGAGATTGGGTAAGGAAACCCACCTGGGTCGCAGAACACTTCAGAACAGGAGACGCTTCGGCTTTAAGCTCGGTAATCACTGTTGTGATTTACGTCCCATGAGATTTTCCGATTGTGCTAAATGTTTAGTGCCTTGATTCTTCTTACTTAAATTTAAGCTCCGGCGATCGTTTCCAAACCAAAAAAAGTCGTACCTCAGTATCCGCATAGCCAAGTCAGAACTCCACGTCGAACGAAGAAACTCTGTACGAACATACAAAGACGCTCGCCGGCGACGGAGCCGCAGGAATCACGTGAAGGAGCAGCAGCATATTTATTGGCTTTGTCTTTTTAAAGTAACAGCCTACAGGTTTATTTATTACATAACGAATCTATTTAGGATTTACTCAACCTTTTTATACATACATACATACATGCATACATACACACATTATATATATATATAAACGTAAAAATATCAACTGATCATTTTCATAGTGTTAAACTTCTTTTAATAAAAACCCAATGATGCAAAACTGCAGTGTGTCGGTGTGTGTAAAGTACCCCTAGCTATTAGCTAGCTGATTTTTAGATTACGAACTAGACATGAGCCGAAAACACAAGGCCGGCTTCTACAGCAGCTGAACGTTTGGGGATTGAAAAACTAAACTTCGGCCAAATTATTGTGGCAACTCTCTCCATTATCAGTACAAGGTGGACCCTCTGAATTCGAACGCTGCTTTGACGACCAATTCCGACATCAAACGGCCCCAAATTTGAACAAAAATTCCATACATGTATGAGCCAGCCATCCAGAAGCAGTACGTTTGAATTCTGAGGTTCTGCTGCGCTGCGTTGCAAAGATGCAGTTCTTGTTTCTCTGCTTGTTTTTTTCTGTTCATTTTGCTCGGTTTAACGTCGTTTTTGTGCTCTCACATAAAAGACAGAAATCTGTCCCTCACTCCTTGCCAACAAATATTTGGGGTTTAAAATTGTGCATGTAAGAGCAAAATTGTGTGTTTTATAGATTATGAAGTAATGCAGTGAAATTTCAGCTGCTGAAAACACCCGCTTGCAGCTGAAAGTTTGGGGATCAACAAATGAAACTTTTTCAGTATCAGAATACAGTAGAACATCAGGATTCGAACGCTTTATTCGACCAATTTTCCCCTCAGTTTTCTTGGTTCTACGCTCTTGCTCAGTTCGTTTTGCGATCACAAAAGACAGAAATCTCTCTCGGCACTTGGCAACTAAAATATTTACACCAATTCACCTCAAGCACATCATCTTACAGCCACAGAACTAAGGCCTGAGCAATACGAACAGAAATGAGGAACTGACAGCTTAAACTTGGATAACTGCTTTGGACGGGGGGTTAAATAGCAGAGGAATTAGGAATGACAGGACAGGT
Source organism: Ancistrus triradiatus (assembly GCA_025084515.1). NCBI lineage: Eukaryota > Metazoa > Chordata > Actinopteri > Siluriformes > Loricariidae > Ancistrus > Ancistrus triradiatus. The sequence goes on along the minus strand of JAJAGP010000125.1, from coordinate 663,966 downwards.
GAGCTGGATCAGGGCGGAGTCAGGGCTGTGGGAAGGTCTGCGATGGAATCCAAAACGCAAAATGGTTCTGTAGACAATCTGCTCATTTTCCATACCTACTTTCTCCAATTTAGAGGGGCACTCATCTGGCCTCTCCTCCCTCAGGAGGTCTGCGTGAGGCCTCTTAACGTCATTCTGACATTGAGCAGCACTGAAAGTGAAAATGCAAACGCAAATACAAATAAAATGCTTCCGTTCTGCACTTTTTCTTTTCAGGTTGATACAAAATGGAAGCTCCGATCATTAACAAACACTCACTAACACACACACACTCCTCAGTTGAGGTGCTGCAGAAATCACACAACACACACTCACAAACTCACTCTGCTCTCATACAAAACCTTCTGTACAACAGCCCTGTTTATTGCTATTGCAAATAAATAGAGAGAAAGTCGTTACACAGCAAGAACACGCTTATAAACGCAAATCTGTAAACTCGTTCTACCCCACAAAACCGAATCCGAATGAATCATGGCATGATGCTTCGATTCCTAAAGAGCAGGAAAGTGGGCGGGTAGTGCAAAGACAGAACCAGAGCACCTCCACATATACAAAACCATAATAATAATAATAATAATAATGATAATAATAATAATAACAACCTTTAGCTTAAAAAGAGGCCGCCGCCCCCCCACCCCCCAGCATAAAGATCTGATTACGTTTAATCCAGCGCTGCATGGAGCAGCTTTACTGGCTCTCCTGCTGACTTTGATTTCTTCATCTTTTCGATGGATTTCTGAAGGTCCGGCTGCTGGATGGGACGCAGGTCTTCCTCTGAACTGGAAGACAAAACGAGGACGATGAGATACGAGTCAAATCAAATCGGCGCTTGGAAATTGACTCTTATTTAATCAAACATTTTATATATTTTGTTGTACTTTGTTGGTCCTGGCAGTTCTGAACTGCAGCTCTGAGGTTAATCAGTCGAACCCTGCTCTCTGAACGCACATCATTTTGTTTTGTATAATGAATGCTAATCCTGTTCTGTCCTATGGGAACGTTCTTACCTGGTTTCTGTTTATTTAAAACACTCCCACTTTCAGTGATGGCACAGGATCATTTTTATTTTGTTTCTACAATTTTCTGTTTTGATTCAAATAGTCTATATTATATTGTATGCCATTTTATTTATTACATTTTCTATATATTTATGTATTATAGTCCATTTTATCAGCCCATATTCTCAAGCTTATTTATTCTGTGTAACTTCTGTCTAATTTAAATTTATTCTTTTAAATGTCATTTAAATTTGAAATTTAATTCTTATATATAACATCTAAGCAGGTCGGGTTTCTTTTTGAGCCTCGGTCCTAACAAGGTTTCTTCCCCACAACATTTAGGGATTTTCCTTGCCACTGTCGCCCTAGGCTTGCTCAATTTGGGGTTGGCCCTAGATATTAGAAGATAATCTAGAATTATACAGGTTCTTTGAGACAATGCTGCACTGTAACATAATCTGATTTTAACTCATGTTAAGTCCTGCTTAATTATAACAATAAAACAAGTTTAATTTAGTGGCGAGGATTAAATAACTACATGTAAAAGATGTGTTTAATTCTCGAATTAAAATCAGTATCCAGTCTTATACGGGGCAAGCTCTGGATCTGCCGTCCTGTTCACACGGATTACTAAAGCCCAGGCTAAAGTTCTTAATGATCTGAAACTCTAAGTTAAGGTTCTAATCCTGACAGGGCTCACATTTCAGGAAAATAAAAGGGAAAGACAGCAGCTCAGGATTACGTGACTGGACTGAAGTCGAACAGAAACACGCAGAGGAACGCTCACGCAAACACGCCAGGAGCTTCAGTTACATCACCGACTGCACAACGAAATCGGTTACGACCTCCAGGGTCACATTAGACACCGAGGGAAGGGTCTGTTCTCCTGGTGGGCCAAAAGCAAACCGGAAGAATGTTACAAGCGCAGTAATCGCTTATTCCAATAATACCACCCAAACCGACTGAAGCAGGTACAGTCTCTCTCTCTCTCTCTCTCTCTCACACACACACACACACACACCCACCAACACTAACACTCCTAATCCATTTTATGACCTGTTATCTATTCAGCTTCAGAGCCAAAGGAAATATTAGTCCTGATGTCATGTGATATCACTGCTGGTCAAATATTAACTCAAGCTCATCCACTGTTAGCCTAAGAAAGCCTTTCAAAAATCAGGATGAGTTTTATTAAACGTCCTGGGAGATTTGATTAAACTTCAGCATTTGGCTGATCGATTAAAATCAGCGGGTCTCCTTTCCCCTCGTTAGGCGGCCGCCACTATTTACACAGCATCATATTTTGAACCGAAATATTTAGCTGGCTCTCAAACGCAGCTGGTTGTGCCTGTTGCACCGGGTATTTAATTCACTGCAGGGTATTTTTGTTGTCTTGCACCACACCCTCTGGTCATATATAAAACTGTACGCGTGTGTTTGGAGGCGTGGAATGTAACTCAGGTGTCAGACACGTCAGAGTCAACATCGGGAAGCTACAGCTATGATGGGGGGGGGTTTGGGGAGCACTCAGCACAGAGCCAGTACGGGGCACCAGGGGGTTATGGGGTCAGGGTTTGTTTTCTGAATGATTATCATAGCTCTAATTTCTATAGCAATGTTACAAAAACCAGATCAACGTAATCCTGAACTCAATCAGATGTATTGATTTCTAACAGATCATTTTCTTTATAATAAGCAGCTTGACAAATATCTAGATCCACAGCTCTAACTGAAAACCTAGGCAAGGAAAATCCCTAAACCTCTGTTCTAAGACAGAACCAAACCTCTAAAAGGGACCTGACCTGCTTCCCCTAGAACTGATATGGAAGAATTTAATTAAATGATATGAATAATACAGTAAAAAGAACAGCATAAATACACAGAAGCTCAACAGAATAAATAAAAAGTAGAATACAATAAAAAGGAACATAAATAAAATATGCTATAAGAAAATACAGAATACAGTAAATTAAATAATATAATACATAAAATATAATATATAGAATGTAATAAGAGAGAATATAATATGGAAAATATAGCAAAATAGAAAACAAAGCAGATTAAAATAAAATAGAACATAATGAATAAAATATAGAGTATAAAGTAGAAGTGTGTAATACTCAATATAAAAACTAATAATAAAATAGAAAATATAAAAAAAAATATATATATAAAACAATAAAACTAAGCAAAATACAATAGTCAATATAATACATAAGATATAGATTATAATAAAGTGGAGAATGTACTAAATAATATAGACTATAATAAAATAGAAAATACAAAAAATAAAATAAAAAGTAATATGAAACCGTGAATATAATATTAAAATACAGATTATAATAAAAATAATATAAAAAAGTAATATATATACTTACAAAAACAAAAAGAATATAATACAATAGAATTCATTAAATTACTTAGTAAACATAATACAATAAGAAAATTATAAATAAATAAATTAAGAGAAAAAATATATATAAATGAAATAATGAAAACAATAGAGAATATAGTTAACTAAAAAGAAGCTAAAAATAAAAATTGAGAGAACATATTGAAATAAAATATAATAAATAAAGTCTAATAATTATAGAACCCTACACTATAACGACTTAAAAAGAACACAATATCAGAGTATAATAACATAACAGAATATACAACTATAGAGTATAAAACAAATAGTATAAATAATAAATATAACGTCCAGGGCACATCACTGTGGAGTTGTAAGTCTCCACCAAACAACAAGACTAGAAAAATAGCGTTAATAAAAATGAGTGTCATTAAAAGCTGGGTTTGTACGGATAACAGATCAATGATCACCGATCACATGAGGGATCAATAAGTATATTACTGCAGTGTATCCCTCCAGCCACAAACGAACCAAAGCAAGGCCTGAGCTGCAAGAGACGCGGTTCATAAGAGGTTCATTTCCGCTGCACAATCACAGACCGGGCATGCTGAAGGGCACTGTGCCAATGCAGACTAAACACGGAGGAAGGCACGGCTTTGTTTCTCTCACTCGCAGGCTGCTTCCTGTTGACTTTTCACCAAATGTGGATTAAAGCAAGGCTAACGGAGCACAGCAGCAGCGGGACGTACTGCTTACCGATAAAAAGATAAAGATGTTATTACGTAACGCGCCTCTGTACCAGCCTCACGCCATCTCCAGTGTCAGCAGACAAAGTCTGAGATGTTTTGAGAACTCCAGAACTTATTTCCACAAACGCAGAACGTAATGTGGTTGGAATCAGCGTCCCTCTCACTGCTGAGACCTTCAGGCAGAGCCCATCGGGGACATTCAGTCCTAGATAAGATGCTCCGGCCTGCGCAGAGCCCTAATCTCACTCAACACAAAGACGGGGGAAGGAAAGAAGGCCGTCTGCTGTCAGATGTGCCTTCCTCACAGGTGCCCTTCACCAGGCATCAGCAGTTTGGTACAGTCACAGCGAACAAGACCTGAACACGCCACCGCGCGCTTAATCACGTACCCGTTCTCAGCCCGCACGAAATCCCGTACACAGGACAGGGCCGCGTCTCGGCACATCTCCCTCAGGTCACTTCCCGAAAACCCGTCTGTCATCCGAGCGGCCTCACACAGATTTACGTCAAGCGCCACCTGCAGGAACACAGCGGTAACGGACTGAGCGCTTTGTTCAGCCAGACCCAGTAAGCTGCACGTGTGTGTGCGTGTATGTGTGTGTGTGTGTGTGTGTGTGTGTGTGTGTACAAATACACTACAGGGTTGTTTGGAAAGGAAAAAGCAGTGCTGTCATATTTGAAATGATGACCTCATGCTTTTATTGGATTAATTGCTATACATTTGCATTTTTGCCGCTTCGAGAGTAAACATAACACTTCTCTAGAAAGCACGGCAGTCCGAAGAGCGGACGCCATACGAGTTTGTAATAACAAAATAAAGACAAAAACACAACAGGGTTACGTTTAACAGCCCTACTAAAGCAAATTCTAATCTTCGAATTGAGTTAATATGTTTTCAGTTTATTCCATCACTTAACGTTTGTATTTATTAATGTTCTCCTGGTATTTGCTAACTTTTCGTCTTCTTATTGTTATTTAACTCCTGTTTGATCCAGTCCACATCAGCAAACTAACCTTTCATCATCTGGCAACCACACTTTCTTTACTCTTTAACCAGAAGTGGTGAGTCTAAACCTTTAACACTCACGTTCTCGTTTTCCAGGATGAGTTTCAGGATCGCCTCCCTCTGCTTAACATTCTGCGTACGAAAAAACAGGGAGGGGGACAGAGGGTGAGAGGAAAAACTTACAAGAGCATCAGAGCGAGGTTATAATTTGGAGTTAACCAGGAGTTACAGACCGGCTGGTTGATGTGGAACCTTGAGGGCATCCTGCGGAGGATAGCCGAATCCAGGTCCTGAGGGCGGTTGGTGGCGCCCATTATTATGACCTACGCAAACACGGTGAGATCCCGTCATCAAACAAACTATTAAACAAATTTGAGAAATCCAGGCTGCAGGAAATGAGCCGGTTCCTACCCGTACCTGGCAGCTGTAGTCGGTGTCCAGACCGTCCCATAAACTCATGAACTGGGCCTTCATCATGGCCGTGGCCTCGTGGTCCGTACTGGAGCGGCTCCTCAAAAACGAGTCTAAATCAGCCAAAAGAAAACACTTCAACTCAGACAGGCCCAAGATCAGGGACACAGGAACACTTATTCTCCTCTTTCAGCATCTGGAGAAGACAGAATGTGAACTACAGGGTCCACAGAGTCCCAAGATTAGACCTTTATGTACAAACAGAAATCCAGAAGCTGTCAGGGAAACAGAGTCTGAGTCGAGTCAGTGAAATGCAAGTGAGATTCTGAGTCCAGTTTCTAGCAAGTGAGTTCAGGTCAAGAGCTCGGACCGGGGTGCGAATCCAAGTCTAGTTTCGGGTCCAGAGTCTGAGCTGAGAGCTGATCGTCTGAAGGTGTGACAGTGTGACGAATCGGGCTGATAAATGCCACGACTGGCATGGGCCGTTACCAGCTCTCTGGAGCCGATAGTCTAACAGAGAGGAGGAAAATCCAGCAGCTTTGCTTTCCTACATTATAACTTGGAGCTCATGAACTGGGAGCACTGAGGCACTAAAGACAGAGATGCTGACAGAACGATCCGTGAGGGCGGAGCTGTCATGAAAAGATGAAAACTTTGCATTAACCTTACTGCTCTTAGCTGGGATTCAAACCAAAAAGGTGCTGCTAAAACTGTTTCAAAGTATTCAAAGTACACATGTCCATGGTTTTTACCTCAGAAATAAGAGGATGCTCTTATCTGGTACAATAAAACTTTTTATTTATTATATATTTTTAAAAAGGTACCTAGTGCAAACAGAGACGGTGCATTTATTGCTTACTCAGGTTCGTTTAAGTTCAGCAAGGCTGTCACTCATATTATCATGGGTTTTATCAGCTGCAAGAAAATGTCCTGTTTCTGGCGTGTGAGTCAAAAGAGCGGAGCGTCGAGCACTAACCAATCTCATCTATGAAGATGATGGAAGGCTGGAGTTTGATGGCCAGGGAGAAGACGGCGGCGGCCAGCTTCTGGGACTCTCCGTACCATTTGTCGGTCAGGGTGGAGGGCTGCAGGTTGATGAAGCGGAAGCCCGCCTCTCTGGCCGTCGCTTTGGCGATGAGGGTCTTACCACAGCCAGGGGGGCCAAACAGCAGCACTCCTGCAAGCAACACCAGAGCCGGCCGTGAGCGACCGCGGCGACCATCGAGACACGCTGTCATACCGGTGCTCACCTTTAGGGGGCTGCAGCAGCCTCGAGCCTTCAAACAGGTGCCTCTTCTGGATGGGCAGAATGACAGAGTCCTTCAGCTCAGTGATGACCTCATCCAGCCCCGCGATGTCACGCCACGTGATCTGTCCGAGCCACCACAAACGACAGGTCACTCCAAACACGCCCCCTTATAAGGTGCAGCTCCACAACGTTGGGATTTAAGAAACGAAAGAAACACCGCTATACGAGATGTGAACGCTATGTGAGGTCAGTGCTGAGGGACTTTCGCTCTGCATTTCCAAAGCTCTTAAAACTAAATAAAGATAAGATCAAACCAAACCGTATTCTCACATGCATACTTAACGGATCCACCAGATGGGCGGCGATGCTCATCTCGTACTCCGAGAGCTTCACGTTCTTCACTCCGATCTGCTTCATGAGCTTCTCCGCCTGCCAGGACGTGGTACCGATCAAATATGACCAATCGATTTGATTAACGACTAATGTAAACAAAGCAGAACTCGGTGCTTAGCAGGGTTAAAACCGTCTAAAAAATACATGCTGTATATAAAATGTAAACAATCAGAGCACAAAAACATCACAGTACTTTAATCCAGGATTAAACCTAAACTGGAGCTTCTTACTGATCAGAAGGTACAGGTAGAAGCCAACTGTGGTATGCGGTTTTGTTTTGTTTTTTACCTGCTTCTGTGCTTCCATCTTCTGTTTCCGTGTCGGATCAATTGCGTCCACCATCCACTTTATCGTAAAGTAAGTGACGGCGCCGAATATCGTGAGGCGGAACAATAAACCGATGACTTCATTGCGACCCAGAGGACGGGTGATGTTGTCTGTTGGGATTTCCTTCAGCACCATGCTCGCATACGAGGCTGCAGAGGCAACGGCGGCACGGTTAATGATCTCAAAACGTTTGCAAAGACTTTGATTATTCCTTTTCATGGTTTTGTTCATAATTACTGTATACAGAAACACTTTCTACCTACAGCTTCGTAACTGTTCCAACAGCATGCTTACAAAAAATAGAAATCAAACTTCAATCCTGTGATTGTTTGCTCATTTCTGTGTTTTAAAAATTATCTGGTGATAGAAATCTCTGCGCTTTATTCATTATGGAAAGTGAACGGCTGCAGATCAGTGAATTCCTGCCGCCATCTGCAGGCAAAGCGTTTGAACTGCACCTTCTATAACACTCCTGCTGGATTATACATAATCTTTTTGCAAAAAATATAAATGCTTAATTTATTTTTTTTAATGATAAATAAATATAATAGAGAGATATAATATATAATTTATTTTTATTATGATAAATATATATAGTTATATTATATATTATATATATATATATACATACATACATACATATATATATATATATATATATATATATATATATGCAGAAGGCCTAGTCATGGTGGACATTGGAGACCACGCAAGTGACGATGGAGCCACTTTAGTCACGTTTTAAAGTAATAACACTATTGCAGTATCTGGAGATCTGCACATGTCTATATATATATATATATATATATATATATATATATATATATATGTCTGTCTGTCTGTCTGTGTCTCTCTCTCGGAGCTCTTTGTGATTTGTGGTATCACCACAGTACTTTAACGTTTAGTACATTCTGTCTCATTATTGTTTACTGAAGTGAAATAAGCTCAAACCGTATAGCAACGCTCTAGCGCTACCTCCACCATCTCCTTGTACTTCAGTCTGTGTGACTGCCTGGACGAAGAAGCAATGGTGTTTAACACATTTTTTTACTACAATTTTTTTTCATTTTCCTTTTCTTAGCATATGTGGTACAAATTATGACAGGATTGCTTCTTAAAAATGAACCGGAATCCAAAATAATCGATCATCAAGTATCGACCCGGACATCACTAAATATTAGTGACACGTATCGTTTAATTTCGTATTAACCGTGTCTAGTGCTAAAAAACAAACACGTGTAAAATCTGCCTCATTGTCTTTATATTCGACCAAATAAACATGATTAAACGTCATTTCTATCTATCTGTTACCGGAGAAAATCCTTTTGCAGCGCCTGTGACCTGCAACGGTTACAAACTGTACGGAGGACCATTAACGCGCGAGATCGAGCGACTCCATTCAGTTCCAATGGTGTCCGGATTACCGTGAAGCCGTTCTCGGTGTCGCCCGTTTACAGTTTACTACGCGAAACTGTACAAATAAGGGTTTGAGGTGCAGTTAAGACCCTTCCCCGGCGTGTGAGGATGTAAGGTTGGGTGGTGTGACGTCAATTTGACGTGTGGTTGCCAAAAAGTGTTCGAATTCATTCAAATCACGCCAGCTTAGTAGGTCTCATAGGCTGTAATTAAATGCCTATATTTGTCAGTTCTCGAATAAACTGTATTAGGATGGATGTAAACCAACTCAACTCAACTTAACTTACTTAGTTATTTGGACAGCAGCCGGTCGACTGAGCTAGCTGCTAAAGGTAGCCGTTACAAATCGAAAGCATTCTCCTCGCTTAACGTCCTGTTTACTGTGGTCATATACACACACCACACGAAGCAGCCTATCAATATCAAACAATTAGATACTAGTTCAGATTCACACCTCTATTAATATTTACTACCATAATGAAAACTACATGACACACTCACCTCCAGAGCTCTTCCTGCTTCTGCTTGGTCGTTCCTCTGCATTTAGGTGCAACAACGCCCACAATTGGACTGGAGTGCAGAGATGCTGGAGAGCTCTAAAAAGCCACCATAACTCCAGCACCATAGGGCTTAGCTCCTGAGATTTTTTCCATTTTTAACTCATCTTTCCTGGTCAGGGCGACAGTGCTTCTAGGGCCTTTCCCCAAAAATACAGGAATATCAATCCATTACAACACGCAGAAGATGATCTCTGACCAGCCTACACTCCCTCCGACACAGCCAATTGTGTCTGCATGTGATTGCCAACCTGACACTTGACTCAAACCAGGGCCCCTCATGGGTATTTGCAGTGTATCCCATTTTAGCATTTTTATTGGGTTTTTTCAATTTTTCCAAGAGGATACAATGGACAATTTCAGCTCTAGCTCTAACTCTCCCATACCCGTTTGTGCCGAGAAGATGTTCTCTGGTATTACTGGAAAGACACGGTGGATTATTTTACCAGCATGCACCAAGTCATTGTGTAATTGCCATTCCAATTCATCCCAAAGGTCTGATGGAGCAAAGACTTGTTTTTTGTCCAAGCCAGCCAAGCTGGTAAACTCTACTTTGTTTTAGGAGTGTCTACATACTTTTGGGCTTTTAGTGCAAAGCCTATTAATTAGGCATGTGTTGTGCAGGAATGTGAAAAAAGTATCCCTCCTCCCAGTCACTCCTTACATCCACATGCCAACATACCATTTATGTTTATCTCATGACCTTAGACATGCTTGGATGGAATGAAAACCTGCAGCCACACGGAGCGTTTGTCGTAATTACTGTGGTTTTAGTGAACACACACACACACACACACACACACACACACACACACACACACACAGTGACCATAAGTTTAAACCCAGCTCCTTGTTTCTACACTCATTGTCCATATGATCAGACCATATTGTTGGGCTTTGTAATTCTACAATCACAGATTATAGTCCATCTGTTGCTCTGTGTACTCTTAGCCACCTTTCACCCTTTTCTTCAAAGGACCAGGACCCCCACAGGACCACCAAAGTGTTGTTAGTATGAATGATCCAGACACAGCAGTGCTGCTGGAGCTTTTAAGCTTTGTGCCCACCTACATTGTTGGTCCACCTTTTAGAGTTAATGAAAGACACATTAGATAATCTGTTGCTGCCTCCCAAGAAACTGTTGGCTAGGTATTTTTGGTTGCTGGGCTATTCTCAGTCCAGAGGTGAACTAATGTGTTTGATAACTCCAGCAGCACTGCAGGATCTTTGTTTGTTTAATTTATTTAACACTGCATGACAACAACAGACACAAGGTTATAATTGAACTTAGACATACTTACTCGGATTGGGGCAATTTAGCATAATCAGACATGGTTGGTGTCGTCTGAGGGAGAACAGACTGGTCAGTGGATCATCTCACTGAGCCTGAACTAAAGGGATAGGTATCGGTGGCTCAGGGGCAAAAGTTTGGATGGTACCCCGAGATGGACTGGCACCCTTCCCAAGGTGTACATCTGCCAGAGAGAGAGAGAGAGGAGAGAGGAGAGAGAGAGAAGAGAGAGAGAGAGAGAGAGAGAGAGAGAGAGAGAGAGAGAGAGAGAGAGAGAGAGAGAGAGAGAGAGAGAGATGTAGTTCCGACAGATGGCGCTAGAGAATAACGAGTTGTAGTTTTATTTCAAAGCCCTGGAACAGTTGTAGTTCTGTCCCGCCCTTACAGGCAATGATCATGACAGCGCTGCTCTTTATGTTCAGATGAACGTTTTCACGCCTCACTCAGAGGACGAAATGTTCACTTTCACACCTTTAATCGAAGGTGAAGCTTTTTGGGCCGAGCCTCACACTGCGGCCCGTGCTCTTACTTTTCTGCTTGCGTAAGCACTTCACTGATTTCCTGCCCTGCGTTACCAGAGAGGGGGGAAAACGCCTCAGAAGGAGATTTCTCCCTGCTTTTTAATTCATGCTAGTGGGCAGGGCGGCGGGTTGGGCATGTCTCAGGGTTGCTTTTACAGCCTTAGAGTGATATGAGACAAAGCTGAGCGTTTTATTACATTATAAAGCATTAAAGTGGAGATTTTCGGTAATCTGGACAGACTCTTCCCTCGTTTCGCAGACACGTGACTTTGGGACAAAAAACGAGTCCCGGTGTGCGGCGCCCGTATTCATCCGCGAGCAGTGGGAAAAATATGTTTAAGAGCGTCAAAAAGGCAGCCAGCGCCCGGTTTTGAGATCTCATCCACATTGTAAGCGCGACGCCACCCTGGAGGAACGTTTCCCCAACTTTTTAGTGCGACCACTTTTAAATTTGGTGGAACTACTTTGTTCAGCGAAGCGCTATTCGGGCCGAACGTAACCTCATTTTTTATTGGAAGCCATGATGGAAGTTTAGCAGCGGAGGAGCGAGTTAAAGGAAAGCGGGGAGCCGAGAGGAGTCTTCAGCTTACGTGAAAGCCGACTGGAAAGCTTTTTAATGCCATGGTGGAGGCTGTCAAAGTTCTGTCCACGCGCTGGAATACCGACAATGGCGTAGACGGTTGATTTGCGGCTCGGTTTTGGCGATTTTTAAATAAGAAAAAAAGATGTACGTACGCGCTAGCTCGCTAGCTTGTGGGCTAGCCGGTCGTTAGCGCCTCACAGAGCCGCCTCTGTCTGCTTGTGCAGCGGATACTCTGGGTTAGAAACGCCGGGGAGGATTTTCTCTCCGCCTTTCGGACACAATCACGGCGGCTGCGGCGGAATTAGAGACTTGGCGTGCTTCAGAAACGAGACCCGAGACCTGGAGACGTGCCTGCCTTTGTAGCCGGAGGATTTCGAGCGGTTTCCGTGTGGATTTTCTGGGCGCCCGGGCCTGTTTTATTAGGCCCCTCTGTATGACCGAGCAGCAGCCAGCACACGGCCGCTAGCCGTGAAAGCTAAAGCTAGGGCATCCGAAAAAAAATCCCGGGAGAGAGACGGTGATCCTCAGAGACGGAGCTTCATCAGGAGGCCACGATACTCTCTCTTACTTTAAAAACCTTAAAGACTCCTTTCACAGCTATGGCTACGATCATACAGAAGATGGTCAGCCGAAACAAAAGGAGATACCAGGAGGATGGCTTCGATCTGGACTTGACCTGTATCCTCTTTCTAATCCTAATCTATTCTCTAATTGCACAGCCAAATTTCCAGATCCTTTCCTTTCAGGGGACTCGTTCATCAGTGCAATAGCAGTCCTGTCAAAGCTGAGATTTCCTCCTTTACATCCTATCTAATAGGGCTTTCGTTTTTTTATTTACAAGTCTAGGTTGCATGTCTTATGCTTGACTTTTTTCTTCTGACCCTGCTGGATCTGTTACTTTCGGGCTCTGCGCCGTTGTGGTTCTGAGATTGCTGTTTAGATATCCTGCCTTTGTTTGCACATTCACTCTTGGTCGGTGTAGCTTGATTGCAGACTCTGGCGGTATAGGATTAATAGCTGACTGGGGTTTTGATCTGAAACAAAAGCTTGATCTTGTGTGCAGAGTGAGAGAAAGAGGGAGAGAGAGCGAGCGAGGGAGAGCGAGCATCGGCTGGCCTACATAACGCAAGATTACACTCTCCATCAGGGCTACACAAAGGAGCGTTGCATCAGCTGCTCACAGAAGATGGCTGAGCCCCTTTAAACCAACCAGGATCCCAAATTAAACCTAAATGTTTAGCTGAACTGTGAGACTTCCATCGTATATCTGATTTGTTAGTGCTGACCGGACCGGAAGCCTTTAGACTCGGGGTTGTCTTTTGGTTCTGGTTGGAGTTTGGTGAAGCTGGGCGTCCGCTCGGGGTTTGCAGGAAGGCAAATGCAGCCTCTTTGAGAGAGGTTGAACATCCTCTGATATGTCATTAAGAAGTTGCTGAGATTAGATGGCGATGTAGGGTTTGGTCCCGAAGTTACTAATCAGTGTTCTGAAAAGCTGAAACTGAGGCGTTCATTAACAGAACTTAATCAGCTATCATTCATTATAATTCACTAACCTTTACCACCTTTACCCAGCGGGCACATGGGTCAGTGGCGTTGTATACCTCAATGCCACGCTGATGTAATCGTTATTGGTCACGACCGAGGATGGCAGTCACCGAAACGTCCCCTCAAAGGTCCGCTGCATGCTGCTTTTTTTTTTTTTTTTTTCCTGGTCAACTACGTGTCCTGTTAGTTTAAACTTTTGCAAGTGTCTGACTGAAAGAAGCAGAGAGTTCTCTCTGACGGGTAAACGTGCATTACGTGCGTACGCATTGGCTGGCACGCCTGGGTATGCACAGTTATTCCTGTAAAGCCTGACGTTTAATCAGTTACTTGAGTAATAATTGAGAACACAGCCGTTAGCATTCCAGTGCAGCAGTGATAACCAGTGAAGTTTCCCTCATTGGAATGTACCAGACTGCCGTGCAGCAGAACTTGGCTTTGCCCACTACATCTTGTTGGTGCTTTCCGTCCCGGTTGTACGTCACGTGGGCACGATTGGCTGTGGTTGAGGCGAAAGTGGATAGCCAGTGAAATTGATAATAATGCGAAAGTGTGATCGCTTTGACTGCTGAAGCTGTAACTTTAGCAGGAAAAGTTGTTGCATGGGGTTTAATTCTGTCATGCCGCAGCACTGAGAGACAGCCGTGGCACGTTTCGGGCTCTGCTTAAAGTTTAGAAGTTTTGTCTCGTTTTGGAATAACGCCCTTCAGGTTCAGAATGACCGCGGCTAAGAGACGGTAACTAGCGTGCATCAGGTACATCCGGCTCAGTTCGGGCGCTGATGCCATCCAGAGTCTTCATTTGCTGCAGAAGAAGATGAATGGAAAAAAGAAATAGCAAAAAATGTTGTCTCTCTCAGCTTTTTCCACATGGACCCTTTTATATGATCCCTGTTTGTGGGATGGTACTGTAAAAGGAAAAGTGTTGCTGAACTGCTCTTTTAAAAGAATTGTTTCTCTAGATGGGTAAAACGTACGTCCCCTTGCCTTGGATCATCTCAGATTTAATGCACTGGAGCTCTAATGGAAGCGTGTCTATGGAACCAAAACCTGTTGTTGTGTGTTTGGCTTAACTCCGAGTTTAATCCTCGCACCTCTCGTATCTCACTGGCTCAGTACCGGGGCCTGAGCTGTATCGGCCGGTCCGAGTCATGTTTTTTGAGTTAGTATAGTTAGCATTATATGTGGAGGTCTGTGTAGGCTTGTGTTGGGTACGTTTTCGATTTTGCAAACTGTTAATTAGAATTCTGTGGTCATGAATTAGGAAGCCGTGCGTTTCTGTGACGCCGTGTCATTCTGAAACGCATTCTTTTCTTGTTGAAAGCATCTTGTACGTCTCGTTTAGCATCAGATTGCGACATGCTCGTGTTCGAAAGGCAAGCCGGAATTTTTGTTGCCTTAATATTAGAAATAAACTAATCTGATCCAGAAGAGTCCAGCTGGCGTTACAGAACCTAAAGCCCAGAGTCAGTGTTTTATTTTTAAACTGTGGTTTGTGCCAGCGTTGGGTTTTTTTTTAGATTTTCGTCAGTTTGATGATTTTGCATGAAACAGAATCCCTGCTTATTTCTGAATCATGCACAGGTGAAGGTGTGGCCTTGTGTTTTGTAGCTAAGGGTCAGTGCTGGAGTTTGAGGTGGTGATGACGTGGTTGGAGGCTGTCAAACGTTTTAACTGGATATTGCAATAAGTAACTGAGCTTAGTAACCGAATTCTGTCTTTCTAAGGCTGTTAAAAGTGTAAGATTTTCTCAAATACAGAGCACACGGGGACAATCTGGCAAAAGAATCGCGTCTCAGTTTGGTTCTTACGATTTAGTTTCAGCTAAACACCGACGTCAACCGGGCAGTTTATCTACAGATACACATGTAAAACAGAAATGAAAGAGCACTTAGGCTGGGAAACCTTTATCACCCCCGAGTGTCCGTGAATATTACTGTAACACAAAATCAAATTACGAAGTCGTAACGAGGATCAGCTGTTTATTGGCGCATCATATCCGTGCCATGGTGAAATGTGTCCTTGGTTCTCATTGTGGTTTCCTTCTTTTTTGTTGTTGTTGTAGCCGTTTGATTATTTAGCCAACAGCTGGTGTTTGCTCGGAGTCCGTTGTGTGAAACTCAAACCCGTTCCATATAACTGAGTTTTTGTCATCGGCTCCTCCGTGTCCTCGGCTAGAGGGGCAGGTATGCTGAGGACCAGCTCGCCAGGCTGTTATTGGTTTATTAATGCGCAAGGGAAAACATGAGCTGGATGAGTGAGGAGTATGATTTTTGAAATGTCTTGGGATGCCATTTCTGTCTTAAGGCAGATTTAAGTAAAATCGTCACCTCGGGTTGTGAAACCTTCAGAGCATACACGGTACTCACTGAACCTTGTGTTTGCAGATGTATTTTCATTAAGATGTGGGATGTTACAGGTAAAAACAGAGATCCTGAATAGTCAGGGTATTATCAGATCATTGCGGTCAGGTGCCAGCGGTGCCAGACCTGATTAGGACCAGGTTAGTTGGCGTTAACCCTTTCATGCTGTGTGCAAGCTCTGCAGGGAATGCGAACATACACGGTCACACGGGCAGCACTCGGGCATGTCTGGACATGCAGGCTGATCGATGCTGGCCGCTGTTTTGTCTGGGCTCTTAAGATGTTGGGTTGCAGGATTGTGCTCGCGTTTGTTCGCAGGACGTTTTATCCTTCGAGGCAGAATATGCTTTGTTTGCTGCTCCCTGTAAAAATGTACTTTTTTCTTTTATATAAAATATATCAATCGTGGTTTGAAAAGCTTTAAGACCGCCAGGCTGATGCTCCGGCTGATAAGTGAATGAAACAGGTCCAGCAGGACGCGAGTTCCTAGTAAGCTGGAATATCGCAGGTGAGGTTTATCGTCACTCTGGATGGGCGAGATCGGGTGGAGTTGGTTTCCAATCTGTGTGTAATATGACCTTTGATAGCTGTTAGGAGTTTGCCTATCAGCTTTTAAAGGACTATCTCCAGTTGTAGTCGTTTAGTAGAGACGTATCGACGTTTTGCTGCTGAAACAGCACTTTGGTTTGTAGCTGAAAGAGAAGGACGTTCAGTTGGGCTGGAAAACGTTCATGAGCTGACGTTAGACTGGATCTGTAATGACTGATCATTGTTTTTATGATCGCTAGTTCAAGGAACAAATAAAGAAATTTTCAGTGTTATGTTTTGTTTGGCTGATTGAGCTGATGTATTTCTGGGTGCTGTTGTTGCTGCTTACCCTGTTCTGATCTTAGTCTTGAATGTTGAGGCCAAACTCTAGATTTGTTGGTCAATCAGTCTCGGACCTGCCACCCAGAGCTGTGTCTGTACGCTTAACCTAAAAGCCTCGTAAAGTCTGTTTTCACTGTCAGTCTGTGACGATGTGCTCACTTACTGATTAGTACAAATAAGACCACGTGAAAAATGATTGCGTTCAGAGATGATTCTTTAGATCATCCTTCATTAATCTACGATTAAGTCCAGGGATCTTAAATACAACATGATGTAAAGCTTAGTTACGAAAATGTTAGTTGGTCTCCATCA
This sequence comes from Ancistrus triradiatus, assembly GCA_025084515.1. Taxonomy (NCBI): domain Eukaryota; kingdom Metazoa; phylum Chordata; class Actinopteri; order Siluriformes; family Loricariidae; genus Ancistrus; species Ancistrus triradiatus. Next base: position 646,987 of record JAJAGP010000125.1, on the reverse strand, counting down.
CATCTTTTGTTCCATGACTGGGCCCTGAGTCTGAATAAAAGATGCCTGTTTGAGTTTCTGGGCTGGTACATCATTGTGATACCATGGAGTCTGACCCTGAGGTTGTTTGCAGTGGAAATCCTTAAATTTTACATGTAGGTGAATAATGTAACATTTGATCAGTGGGCAATAGGACGATATTTTATTGTATCGAGATGCATTTCTGAGCATATCAAAGAAGCAGCGCAAAGAACACTGAGTAACTGCTTTTTATAAAGAGTGTAATTAGTCCTGATCAATTGGAATAATCTTACTAAGTACGGGATAGTATTTGAGTAGTAACTTTTAAGGATGTCTGTACTGATGCATTTTCTCTGTGATCGCATGTATCGTGATAAATATCTTGTACTGTCTCAATTTTTATTTATCGTGATATATTTTTACCACATCGCCCACGCCCAAGGCATCCGCATGCTTATTAGTAATAAACCTACAATAAATAACTACAGAGTAATTAACTTGGATTAAGACTGTTATAACGGAGCAAAGTTAGAGTGCAACTGCAGAACTGTGTAATGTCTGAAATTTGATTAGAACTGTACATGTAATGATGATGTAAATGTTAGAGATATTGGACAGAATTAATCCGTTTGCGTGAAACAATTTTCTCTATCGTGAATTTTGTAATGAAAACGATGTTTCTTTTAGACCTTGTGAATTGTTTATGGCTTCTTATAATGCACGACTGTGATCAAGGGAGACTTGAGCAGATTTTGTGGTTGTGAGGCAGAGCTCGAGGGTAATTTGAACTATTTTTTGGCATTTCATAATATAGTCGTAGTAATAATAATAATAATAATGGAGCGAATCATATTGGTAGTTTTGCAGAGAGCCCAGTTTATTGACATGTCGTGTTTCCTTTCTGAATGGTCTTGTCCTGGAGTGCATCTGCCGTCCTGTGTGCCCGCCCTGCCGAGGCTCTGGGCACTGAGGAGCTCTCATGGCACTCGTTAGAGAAAGGTGAGGAAGGCGAGTGTTTCCAGGCCAGGCTGAAGCTCAGTGGGACTGACTTAGTACCCGTGTGGCTGTTGAGGTTAGAGGTCCGAGCCTCAGTGTCTCACAGCGAGGTCCATCTGTTCTGTATTAGCCTAGCGTCTGTTCTGATAGCACGGAGGACGTGCAGCTCATGTCATGCCCTCCTTACACGTTATGTGCCTGATAGCCAGGTCTTTAAAGTCTTGGACTATTACTGAACCAGAGGTTCAAGTCTGAGCCCTGCAGAAACGGCTTAACCCTCAGTTGCTTGGATTGTATTCATTGTTCGTCGCTCTGGATAAGAAATGGAAGCTAGCCCTGCACTTGTCCACACACTTTTTATACGTTACAGACGGTTGCTGCCTCAAAGGCAGTGATTTTATTCCTTAAGTACGACGACAGCTTTGCGAGTCGGTGTTTAGAAGGAATTGAACGTATAATAAAATCCTCAGTAACAAGGGAAGGAATTTATTAAACCAAAACCTAACCGTGCCCTGACCCGGACGTTTAATGCGGTGGTGAGTTTGTTTTTGGGCGTAGCGAGCGCTGCTATTGTGTTCTGATTTATTTTGGACACGGGTGTTTGGGACGGATCTGATGGATCATGTGCAGGTCAGAAAATGTCGTGGTGCCTGTTTTCGGGACTTGATCAGATACTATCCTGATACTCGAGCTTTATGAAGTTGGTTGGTGTAAACGGGTTTGAGGTCCTGAAATGGTAAGGTGGTTCATTGGCTCGCTCTTGTGGTTCTACAGAGCCGAAATATGTTCGTGTGAGAGCTCAGGATCTGCTGATTTTATTCCACATACCCTTTGAAGAACTTTGTGTCCTCTTTTGCCCAGAATAGTGTAGGCTCTTTTTGTCCTTTTCCTGCCACTGCCATCTCTTTGCTGCTCATTTGTGTATCAGTGTCTGGTAAATTGTCTATGGTCATAAATGTGTAGCTTTAAAATCTCAACGAGGATTCCGACAGAGAAACTCGATGCATCAGCTATACCTGACTCCGATCCGATCGATACCAGAGCTTCGTTTTATCTTCAGTATGTGTGGAAACTGTGATTCTTCTGTTATGTACTGGGTCATAATGCTACCGTTTTAAGCTTTAAATGTTACTTCTAAACCCTGAAGAAGAAAGAAAATGCTCTTATCACTGGACAGTGCAAATAGATTGAACACAGACAGTAGCTGATCATGTCGCACCATCTTTTGTAAGCGCTTCCAGTCTTGGGCTCCTCAGGAGGCTTCTGGTGGTACTTTAATGCATTCGTTGTGGTGTTGCAAAGACTAGTAGATTCGTAAGGCGCTTTCGCATTGGAGGAATTTTTTCCTGGTTCTTATAACCGTTGGAGAGAGCGCCCCTTCTCACGTGTTCACGCTCCCCAAAGTAGTTCTTAGAACGCTGTGTTTAGGAACTTTTTGCTTTTATTTCAGGGTTTTCTTAGCACATCAGAACTGTTTAAATGTACTTCTAAACAGGAGGTCTTTGCTGAGAATAATTGGAGAAACAGACAAATGGACTGACAGTGGGTTCAGGCTTTACTGAGCTTATGTGCGACAGAGGAGGTACCACAAGATTGAGTCAGTATCACAATTAACTGAACATTTTAACTCGATTACAATTCATTAATGATTAATTAATGATTTGTGTTCTTTTTTGCCCTTACAGTTAACTGACAAAGTTTGTACTGTAAATATACAAAACTAGGTTATTGTGATTTTTAAAATGACTGAAGGAAACGCACAGATGAACTGTTCATGGTTATTTATTGAGTATTTCTATCGGGGGGGGGCTTCTCGTTGGCTAACGGCCTTTTCAATCCGTCGGTCCACAGGCACTGAAAGACGTGTTTGATTGGAAGTAAAATGATGAGTAAACGTGACTGAATGAAGTTTCTGGATGGAGTATTGATCGGTCACATTTTGGCCAGGTCTTTGACGGGGTCTGCGTTGGAGTGGTTGAAATTGGTCTCGTCCATCTCAACTGTGTTTCCTTAATTCTGCAACCCAGATATTTATCCCAACATCATTGCTATGGGCTTTCCTGCTGAGAGACTTGAGGGGGTCTACAGGAACAACATCGACGATGTCGTGCGGTAAGAGCTGATTTATGAACTGGTTTTTACTCGTGGTTGGAATTGAAGTTGCTTTCTTGAGCTTGTTTAAAAGCTTTAAAGCGTCGAGTCCTAGTAATGTCCCTATGAGGCGGCACCGAAGAAGCACAGAGCACCAGTTTCGGTTTGCTGTAGATACCGTGCACTGATGCCTCCACTGATTGATGTACAGTCAGAAACCACTTGTGTACCTCTCTCAGAACCGCAGAGGCAAATTCCGAAACACGTCTCGTGCACGGCTGCTCGCGGGCGCTTTGTTGTGTGCACGCACCTGGGTGTTCTCGTAGATTAAATGTACTTGTGAAACCTCCTGCTTACACATACAGCACGGGGCTGTACCGCCGAGGATCTAGTACAGTACGTACTAAAACAGATCGCTCGCTTAGAGTACCGGTGCTGCAGTGCTTTATCTGCCCTCTTTAGAAGTGCAGTCCTAAGTCCTGTTAGGAAGTCCTTATAGCTTAGTCTCACTAGTATGAGAGGAATATGTGTACTTACATTCGTTTATATAACATAACCCTGTGCTCAGAGGATCACAATGGCAGACATGCATGCTTTAGATTGTGTTGCTCCAAGAATGAGAGATCAAACGTAGGGATGCACGATGGTATCGGATCACAGCAGTATCACCTCATGATTCTTTAAAAATCTTCATTTAGCATGATTTCGTATCGCAATGATATTCCATGACGTGTTTATTGTACGGTGGCGTTTGTATAAGGGAGAAAAATGGAGTACAGATTTATAGGTCTTAAAAATTAGAATGAATTATAAATGGAAATAAAAATGTCTTTTGACTGCAGACTTTGTGGTCGTAAACAGATTCAAAAAGACACTTGTGATGTGATGTTACTGAACTCTAATGACCATGATTTGCTTAATATTTTTAACAGATACACGTTAATCACTTTTTTTAATGTACATTACCATATTTTCTGTAATTATTATGATTTTCCGTGAATTAAAACAGCTGCTTGTGTTTTTGGCGGTACATCTGATGACTTTACGTATCGTTTGCAAGCATTTTTCTTGAGAATAACCTTTTATCTTTACATCACAGCTAAAACACAACCAAATTAATCTTACAGCGTGAATAAAGAATGCTGTTAAGCACGGAAAAGTTTTTGTGAGGTGTTTAACGTTTATAAAAGGATACAAAGCATATACCTGTATGTGTTTGATTTATCAATTATTTAATTATGTTATGTTTGTTTTGAGGGAAGTTTTTAAAGCATGATGACTAGTTAACCAACCAAATCTGATCTGTTTTTAAGGGGACACCTTTAATTTTTTTTGTCTGTAGTTGGTTGAAAAATGCAATTTAATAAGTCTTGTTTGTCTGTCAGGTTAGTCCAGGACTGTCTGATCTTTCTACATTGGATGAACGTGTATCACTATCACATTCGGATTCTAATTCTTTTTTTCCTTCCATAGGTTTCTGGACTCGAAGCATAAAAACCATTACAAGATCTATAATCTGTAAGTAGACGTTACAGACATGGCATTTGCTTACATCATTCTCATTTGTTTAGTCAATTGATCTGTTTTTGTGTGGTATTAAACATCTGGGATGTAATCTCGGTCTCGTTACGTAAGTGGTAGGTGAGCTCTGTCGGAAAGCAGCAGGGCAGGTGCAGAAAGAGAAATGGCATTGTGTCTTAATACCAGGGGTGTTATTAAGGGACTGTCTCAAAAGTGCAGCAATGTACGTCTCTCACAGCTGTGGCTGAACGACCAGAAACCACAGATCAGTCAGTTTGAGACTGGCTGCTTCATTTGGAACAGATCCGCATCAAAACAACCAGTTTCTTTAAAATTCCACCAGGAGCATGATGGGGAATTAATTGGACTTTTAGTGCAAATGGTGACCATGGAGAAGATCCCTTGTCTGTGAATAATATTCAGTAATGTGAGAGGGGTAGACTTTTTAGTCTTTTCGTAGTTTTTGGCACAAGTTAGTGCCGTTTGAGACGCAGCCTCATCAAGGTAATTAATGAAACGTACATTCTGTGCTTATTTAAAAGGTCTTTTACAAGAACAAAGTAGGAAATGATCGGCGTTTGTGTTAAATGGAGCACTCGGTTTGATCTGTGGTGGAGCGTTTTTGGTGGGTTTGTTTCTGCTCTAAACCGATGCTTGTGTTTTGGGTTTCAGATGTGCAGAGAGACACTATGATGCTGCCAAATTTAATTGCAGAGGTAAGATTCCAGGCGGCATGGTATTTTTATTTATATTTATTTATTTATTTTTTGGTTAGCTTTCACTCTGCCCTCTGGCGTAACTTTAATACTGGTGGCCATTGACATTTTGTTTTTCCTGCAGTTGCACAATACCCGTTTGAAGATCATAACCCTCCGCAGTTGGAGCTGATCAAACCGTTCTGTGAAGACTTGGACAAGTGGCTCAGTGAAAACGACAATCATGTGGCGGCCATTCACTGTAAAGCTGGGAAGGGCCGGACGGGGGTGATGATCTGCGCCTACTTATTACACAGAGGCAAGTTTAGGAACGCGAAAGAGGCGCTGGACTTCTACGGGGAGGTCCGGACCAGGGACAAGAAGGTAATCATGCCCTCTGACCTTTGAGTGTTTATGGCGGATTACCAGCAGTAATTCATTATTGATTCTTATTCATTCGTTTTATTTGTTACAAGTGTTATTTTTTTAGTGTTTTACTTGATTATTGAATAAAGAATAAAGAAAAAGTTTTTCCATGTTTAGCTAACTTCCATAATCATAAGTAACTGAGGCCATTAATTCCCTATCAATAATTAGCTGAATAACACACATAGAGCTCCAGTATGTTAAAACTCCACCTTTAGGACCGGACTTGAGTCTCGGCAGTTCTCCCCCAGCCAGGTCTGGTCACATACGGGCACTATTGGCTCTCTGAGGGAGGAGATCATACCTCTACTACCTCTATTGAAAGTTTCTGTTATTTGCATGTGTATGCATCTCATCACCTGTCCTGCCAATTTAAGTCATTTTCCACAAAGTATTTGAGTTACACACTTTAAAAAAATGCAGCCTTCAAATGTTTCCAGATCCTCAAGTTAGCGATTCATTAGAAAATCTAGAGAAACGTAACTTAAGCTTCCAAAGGTTATTTAGAAAAGTGAAACGATGCGCACCTCCTCGTGCTGTAGACACGCTGTTCGTTCACTGGTTTCAAATGGTGCACTTTGGCGGGGTGGCGTGACTTTTGGAAAAAATGAGGAAGCTCTGAGCTGTGTAAATGGGTGTGCTGCAGCATGTGTGCGGGTTGGCGTGTGGTTGTGGTTTGTACGCCATTTCTAAGTGGCACACTTGTCGTATGATGACGAACGGCACAGGGAAACCGAGACCTGACAAAAAACTTGCTGTGTAGTCTGAGGGGGGCCCGAAGGGGCGGTCTGTCCTGAATTAGGACCTGAGAGGTCTTTGTTCTTTAGTTTGCTTTGTTATTTTGGAGAAGCTTGGAAATGGCACAGTTTAAAAAGGAGCGGGTACAAGTGGCACCGATACTGGTGTAAAAGCAAACTGTTGGAAAAGTTCAGCCTTATGTTGAACGTATGAACTAAATACTGTTCTCTTTCTGCAAGAGTGTTCCCTCAGTCATAGGTCATTGTTTAAGGATTTCCCTCATTATAACTTTAGAAAAAGTGCTGTTCTTACTCCTGTATTCCGATCCTGCTTGGAAAAACTGCGATCAAGCTGCAGCCCTGCAATCCTGACAGTAAGGTGCAGGGTATTATGTTTGGTATGTTCTCCTGTAAACCCTGACCGATAAATGCAGGATAAAACGAGGTGGAGGGGTCATTTGGTGCTTTTCCTCTTACAATAGCACTACATCATTTTAAGGTTGCATTTGTCACCAAACGTGCCGAGTTCTGGAGTTTGGAGCCTTTCTTGTAATTGACGAGACGTTTGGTGATTTGTTTGTACGCAGGGAGTGACGATACCCAGCCAGAGGCGATACGTCTATTACTACAGCTACATTCTGCAGAACCAGCTCGACTACAAACCTGTGGCGCTGCTCTTCCATAAGATGCTGTTTGAGACGGTGCCCATGTTCAGCGGGGGGACATGCAGTGAGTACTCCCCCCTCTAGCTCACTGGTCTAAGATCTGGTGCTGGATTTGGAACTAGGCCTTTAATAATGCACATGTTTGTGTTTATTATTTATGTCGGCTCTGCAGGGAGTAATGTGCAAGTGACTCATAGTGATTCTTAACTGATCATCTTTAGTTGCCAGTCCCACAGTAATGCCACACATGGGATTGGCATGGTACATGGCACCCATAATCATGTTTTCGCTGCTTGCCTCTCTGTAGTAGTTTTATCCTGGTCTGGGCATGTCCAGTACACATTTGTAATGTCTCTTGGCTGAAATGGCTCTAAACTCGAAGTGCATTATTCCAAAACACGATTATGATGATGAATGATTGCATCACAGCAACCGTCTTTAAGAGCCTGAGATCTGGCTGTTTCTCTGTGCTGTGGGGCAGCAGAATTAAAGCCCTGTGCAGCAGCTCTGCGCCCTCAAGCTTCAGCAGCCAAAAACAACATATTTTGCATTATTATTTTTATTTCCTATAGGTAAAATGTTCTGGTTAAATGTAATTAGAAGAATGTGGTCAAATATGAAATGAGGAGTTTGCATGTTCTCCCCGTGTCTGTGTGGGTTTACCCCCCCCCTTAAAATGCCTATAAATTGAACCTCTGCCTCACATCCCTGCCTCGGACTAACGGAGTGTAAATCCTGTTTTTGCTCGTCCAGACCCTCAGTTTGTGGTGTATCAGCTGAAGGTGAAGATCCACACGTCGAACCCAGCTCACACGAGACGCGAGGACAAGTACATGTTCTTCGATTTCGCCCAGCCGCTGCCGGTGTGCGGCGACATCAAGGTGGAGTTCTTCCACAAGCAGAACAAGATGATGAAGAAGGTACGGCAGCGGAAGGACGCCAGCGGCTGCAGGTCTGAGTGGGTAGGAGGAAAGGCTCACCGATCTTCCCCTCTGTGTTTGATCCAGGATAAGATGTTTCACTTCTGGGTTAACACGTTCTTCATTCCCGGACCGGAGGAGAACGTGGAGAAGGTGGAGAATGGGAGCTTGCTGCGAGAGCTGGATGGAATCCAGAGCACAGAGCGAGGGGAGAACGATAAGGATTATCTCATCCTGGTTCTGACCAAGAACGATCTGGATAAGGCCAACAAAGACAAAGCCAACAGATTATTTTCCCCAAACTTCAAGGTTAGCTCCGCCTCACGGCTTTTTCTTCTGCTTGTGCTTGAAACATGAGAGCATTTAATTTAATTAATACAAGTATTTTAACTTTATTAGAGCTTTGTTAGTACTTCTAAGTGATGATGCCTCTTGGTACCAACGGGGCAGGACCGGGGCGTCCCAGGCACGTCACCAAGGCGCCAGTGGCTCTCAAAGTGGGGGTGCAGCGAAACTAAAGCTGTTGTGCAGAAAAATACTTAATGCATGCCACTGTAAGGGTGATTTGTCACTTTGCTGTGTTTTGTTCAGGAGGTTTGGCAGTTTGTGTGAATTACAACATTTAAAATTAATTCCAGCACTCAGAAGCCATGTACTTATGTTGGGGGGGGGGGATCAAATATTTTGTAATCTTCTTGAAATGCTTTTTGAATACTCTATAAAATATTCTATATCTAGGAAAAGGCGGGCAGTGCAGAAAGGTTCAGTAAAACCGGATTTGGTTTTTGATGTGCTTGGTTTGGTGCGAGGTTTAGATACAGTAATGCCCTCTAGTAAGGCCTCTAAGATGTACTCTGTGCCCTTGGGATGGGCACCTCTATGCCTGAGGTGGGTACAACCTCCAGTGATCTGATGTGTTAAAGATGCCTTTTCAGATAGTGGTGTATAGCATGCTGCCGCCGGGCTCTGCAGCGGTGTTCTATGGAGTGATGGGTCGTTTTCAGGCGAATGCCGGGAGAACGTTACCTGTAAAGTTTGGTGGAGCAAGGGTATTAAGCTACGGGGCTGTCCCTTAGTTCCCCTTGCTTCAGCATACCAGACTTTTTGGACAGCGCTGTGGGAACAGTTTGACCCAGAGGAGCGTATTGAGAATGTTAAGTTCCTATAGGTGTAATGTGAAGTGTCTCAATACTTTTGCTCAGTTTTGGTAACGTTTTTTTTTTTTTATCTCTAGCTGTTCTGGTTCAGTGAAGTAAAGCCTCTCTTTAAACCTGGTCCTTTCTGTTTTAAGAAATCCAAACGGTGTTCTGGCGCTTTGGTCGAAGTTCGTAGGTAATTGGTCGAGCTGTGAAAAGAATGACGTTCGTACGTTTAATGTTTGCAGGTGAAGCTGTTCTTTACGAAGACGGTGGAGGAGCCGTGTAACTCGGAGGCCAGCACTTCGGCGTGCGTAACCCCGGACGTTAGTGACAATGAACCGGACCATTACCGATACTCGGACACGACGGACTCGGACCCTGAGAACGAACAGCTGGACGATGATCAACATGCGCAGATAACGAAAGTTTGAACTCGTTATCTCGTTTTTGGGGGGTGGGGGAGGGGTTGCGACGATTGAAAAAGAAAACAGCTTAGTTAAAGCAGAGTTGTGTAAAAAACAAAAAAAGGAAAAAAAAAAAAAAGGAGAAAACTTGAATATGAACAGAAAGCAAGTCATTTTTTCTTTCTTTTTTTTTTTTTTTTTTCCCCCCGTAAGCAGGCGTCATGTGAGAGTTTTAGGGACACTATTTCTGACCAATTAGAGTTGGCCCACGTTTTTAACCGAGCGCCGAGTGCTGCTGCTGCTGCTGCTGCTGCTGCTCCGTCTCCTGTTCGTACCGAGGCCAGTGCTCGAGATGATCCTCACCGCCGCCCTCCAGCTCTGATGCCGAATCCTACCGACTGTCACAAGCTTCTGCTGTCCACAGGCGCAGCCCCTTCCTAAAAACCCGCCGCCACACTAATACCGGAATAATACCGATTCCTGTCCGCATTTCCGCCTTCCCTTCGGTCCGTTGGGGGCGCAGCATGACGGCGTCGTGTTTTCGTTCGCGTCGGTTCATCACAGCAGGGAAAACAAGAACGTCCAGTGCATGCTCAATGAGGATCCACTTAAATAGGAGAACGTTTAAGGGTCGGTTCTGTTTGAAGCTTCTGCTGCTTCGTTTAGCTGTCGGACGGATTTCCGGGTGCTTTAAGCTCTGAATCGGTCAGCAGGCGGCAGGACGGCGTCTGGAGCACGGCTAACGACGGGCCGAGTCTAAAGGTCTGGCGTCCATCCTGCAGGACGCGCTCCGCCGTAGCTGGGTCATGAGACTGAGCTGATGTTTTGGTTTTAATTCGCTCCTAAAGATTTCCATTTTCTGGCCACGGCTCCAGTTCGGGGTGGCAGGGTCCCGGGGCGGGGCAGTGGGGTCACGCGCAGCAGCTCCGAGGAGCAGATCAGTTCTGATGCCATTTCTGGTTTTACCCCGACCCAGGGTCCTCGGCTTCTCCTCCCGACTGTAGCCTTATCTGAGGTCTGATGAAAGCTGGATCATTCATTTATTCACTCATGGGTGCTTATGAACTGCCAAACTCCAAACTCCACCAGTACTCCCACAAGAAGCCGAGGATCCTCTGTCGGGCGGCGCTCCTTCTCTTTAACGGTTTTTTTAAGTTCTCGAACAGGTCTTTGACCACAGTGCAGCTACAGATTTTACACGTCTTGTGCTTGCTTCGGATATATTAAAGCCCTATATATGAGTATTTAAAGATGTATAAGTTTTGTTTCAGCATGCCAAATTAACTCCCGTCTGTTCCGAGGCGGAAAAAGAGTCCGGGGTGAGAGTGGATCAGAGAGCGTGCTTACGGCCTCTTAATAATCCGATTTAGTCAGTAGTTTACATGCACTTGAGTAATCCGATAACATTAAAGCTCCGGTGATAATCGGATTTCTGCTTCGAAACCACGCAATAACCTTACAGAAATAAGACCCGAACTTTAATATTCAGTAATGAGATTCGTATTTTCTCAAGTATAGACCGTTTCACTACCTTTAATTTCGTGGCATGTTTATCCAGGGTTGCCAGATCCTGCAAGGAAAAAGAAAAAAAAGCTAGAGTCAATGGAAAAAAAAAAAATCCTAAATAAAGCCAAATGTTTAGAATAAGCAGACCTGGCCATTTCTAATCAGGGACCTGGTATACATGAGCAGAGAGATCTGATTACTGAGCCGAACTCCAGCTCTGTCGATCATCTGATTTCTAGACGGGAGTTCGCTCTACACACCGAAGTCCCACTACGATCGCATTATTAAGTGCTTGTGAGCGCGGCCCTAACCGTGCGCTCTGCAGTCCGACCGGTCCCGGTCCCTGCATTTTGGGGGAGGGGGAGATCAACCTTAAAAGCTGTTTTTGTTTACATTTTATCACGTCACTGAAAACCTGCCAAAATGAAGCTGGAGTTTTCCGTACAGGCCGAGGCGGCGGGGCGTGCGGGGGCTGCACGTTGGTTTTGGGGGGCTGTGCGGGGACGTAACCCTTGGCCTTACTTGAAGTTGACTATGCTTGCTCTTTGCTTATTTTTTACCGTTCTGCCCAAGCACTGACTTCCTAGTACTTATTTAAAGCGACTCTAACAAACAGAGCGACGCGTTTGTGCTCGACTTTTGCACTGTTACAGGTGTTTGCAGGGTTCAGTCAGCGATCCGCAGTATTTTTTGTTTTTGAATCCTTTCCCTTTTCGTTTGTTCGTTGGTTTGCGTCAGTATAAGCCATGCCAGCGGTGAGGTGTAGGTGGAATGAAGGTCTAATCCGTTCGGTTTCCCCCTGTAGAATCATGTCGGCGTTTCTTGACTGAACGTGGGACGGGAATGGTCTCTGACAGTATTGATCAGGCAGGAGTTCCGCTCTCTTCTTCAAGTCTCTAGGCGTCGTGCGTTTAGATAATTAGCCACAGTACCTTATAACGTTTAGGGAGGGCGCCTCCTGGAACACCCTTTATGTGGCACGGGTTCAAAAACTTGTGTGGAGCTCACAGGCAGCGTTTAAAAAGAAAAAAAAAAAAAAAGAAATTGACGTTTCAGCTTTAAAACTCGAGGGTGCCAGTGTGTAAGGTTCACGTCACTAGATTTAGCCGATTTGTGCAATATGCTGCGATGCCTGTGGTTACCACAAAGTGCCTCGTTTACTTAAATATTAAATAAAGTGCTCGTTCAGACGTTTTAGGACGTGGTGTTGTGCATGTCGGTGGACGGGACGGTACTGTGCACTAACTTATCTGGGCCCCCCCCCCCCCCCCCACGCCGCCTCTTCATGCTCCCCCTCCACGTTTCCTCCGGGTTCAGTTCCACTTAGATATAACGTAACAGGAATAAAGAATAAATAAATAAAAACGAAGAAAAAAAGAGCCTTATTCCATTTCAGCCTGTTCGGATAATTTTGTGATGTGCAACAGTTGCTCTGTGTGTAAATGCTATGCACTGAGAATACACAAACCAACAATGTATGAAATATTGTATAGGTTATGTACAGGTTATGATGCTCATACAAATCACATGTTTGTTTGTAACTGTATGTGTAAACTGCCCTTTATCTTAGTGTTATAAACTCCACATAAATCCAATAAAGTCTCATTCTTGTCCATCTGGAGCTTCATTTGGATCCGGGGCCGGGTTACGCCTCCTACGTTGCTTTTCATAGCTTTTACCGTCCACCTTTCAACTCTGGAAAGCCACTGGTGTCATAACCGGTGAGCCTGTCATCACAGAGACCAGGCTGGATGCTCAGCAGACACAATTGGCATGCTACATACATGGTGGGGAATAAAGAATGTGAGGTGCAGATGTTATTTTTGCACACCTTCACATTAAGTTCACGTTCTCCAACAGTTTCTTTATATGTGGTGCTCTTTGTTTTCCAGAAGGCACTGGAGCTTTGCGATATTTACGCACTCGTTTGAATCCCGGCCCAAACCCCATTCCTCTCTGTTTTTTCCTCTGAATCCCTTCTTGTGCATAATTTACATTACTGGGACACAACGGCCAAATATTTACAGCCGCTTCTAAATAAGCTGTTTACTTCGTGTGGGATGGTTTGAATCTGTAGGCTTTGGGAGCCAAGCTTTTAATGGCCTACCTGTAGGGGATCCGTGTGCCCTTGGAGCCGGGTGGAGGCCCTGATTAACACTAACAACCCCTCCGTTGCTGTACGCGATGCCGGGGCTGAGCTGAAGTGGAGAGCGAAGGCCGGCGTTTAGAGCAGAGCTCTGAATTCTGGATGTGTTTGGAAAGTAGACACGTGAAGCCTAACGAAGCTTAAGGCCGCGATTTGGTCTCACCAGAGCCTAACGATGGATTAGGTTCTAAACCCCCGACTGTTCTGACATGTCCCGACAGCGGGATCGGATTTAGGTTTGAATCCGGCTAAGTTATTTGCGTCAGAACTCAAACAGTTCATTTGAGTTCACCTCGGTTTTCAGACTGAGCTGCTTTTGTTTTTGCTGATCTTTATCTTCTACAACGGATTTCTTTTCTGCATCGCTCTTCATAACGGAGCATCGTCGCAAAGCAGCTTTATAAATACGTAGAACCCCAGCGACTGTGGCGAGGAAAAGCACAATGTTATAAGGAAGAAAGCGGGGACTGACCAAGACTCAAAAAGGAACCTGAGTGGCTTACAGCCTAGATATTCAATTATAAGAATCCAGCTAGAACATTAGACAGGGTGCCGATCCGTCATAGGGCACACTCATGGACTGAGATGCCAACTCGCACAATAAAACCAAGGTTCGAGTGCTGTGGTTTTGGGTGGGTTCTAGTGCCACACACGGGCACACTGCAATTGACTGACATCCTGTCCAGGGCATGTTTACTCCATGCCGTGCTCTCTAGGCACGGGCTTCTGAGTGTCAAGGTGGTACCATACTTGGAAGACCATCCCAGATGTTCCCAAGCAATTGGGGAATAAATGGGTCTGCCCTGGCATCTCGCCTAAAATCCAGACCACCTTAATGATCAAGTTAAGTAGGACACTTCTTGTGCCCGTGACCTTATTCGTACCCAAAGCTCAATTGGTTCAAAGCTAGACCCAATAGGTTATGTCCCAGGGAGGACAGGCTGATCGCTAATCAAGAGAGACTTGCAAAACGTTCACTGCAACAGACTGGCATTCCGGGCACATTTGCGCCTATTATAGGTGCTGCAAATATTAAATCTCTTATAAATCTTGTCCTAATGACCCAGAAGTCTCGCAAGACTGTTATTTCTTTACATGTCTCTCAGACCATATATAAATACATACCCGATGGCTTAAGTGGCTCAGGATCGTTTAAGCCAAGCGATCGATGCAGGCCTGGAAAAATCCCTGACACGTCTGTGGACGGATCGTCTCAAGTCTCTGGCCTCCGGCTTTATTGACTAACTGCACTCTAACGGCCGCTGCGCCGTGCACTCGATAAGCTCGCGTCTGACCTCCGTCAGTCCAGCTCTCGTTTACGTACCACTACAGACGGGCACAGACCTGGCACATGCCACTGCTTCTGAGGGCACACTGTGGAGAGAATCTTATAAACGGACCTAAAGCAGATCCTCATGGCACTGTTTATCCTGTGCAGTACTTTTATGCAGGTTTAATTATTCGCCTGAGAAGCTTTATCGCGTTTTTACAGTACATCATTTTTTAAGTAAATATTGTTCGTCTGCTGTTTGCGAAGGCCGGTCCAAGACCTCGCTGTAACGTCCGATCTTGCACGTCATTCCAGAAGTGATTCTGAGACATTGGCTTGTACGAAGGTCCAGCACGGTCCTTAACTCGGTCCTTAAGTTTCCGTGGATAAAATCATAAGATCAAATCGTAACAGAACCTTTCTCATGCTTAACAGCTGACAAGGTCTTTGGATTAAAGCCACCACTCGTTCCATCATGGGACTGGACGTCCCTGGCATGGTAACCCTAGCCCTTAAGGTGAGTTCCTCACAGGTAAATAGATCAGGATGATGATGGTTGTGTTTTCTCTGGAGCCTTGCCAGACGGTTGTAGTCCAAGAAGAGAGTTCTAGATATCAACAAAACCATGAAAAATAAATGTCTCTTCAGTTCCTCTAGGATTGTGTCCACTTTGTTTCTGACTTCCATCACTGCTTTTAAGAGGTTCTGCATATCCGTTTCAAGATTATGTAGTTAGGTGGTTCGGTGGTTTTAGGTCCACTAGCCGTAAATCCTTAAGTTGTTGATGTTCAGCCATCTCTACAGCCTTGAGATTGACCTCAGATCCTGAACTGTCCTTGCAGAGGCATCCCAGAGATGTTTTAGTAAGCAGAGGAACATGGTACCCCCATTCCTGGCTGACCAAACCAGAACAGAACAGAAAATAAGCTTATAAGCCCTGATGTTCCTACCTTTTGTC
Source organism: Ancistrus triradiatus (assembly GCA_025084515.1). NCBI lineage: Eukaryota > Metazoa > Chordata > Actinopteri > Siluriformes > Loricariidae > Ancistrus > Ancistrus triradiatus. The sequence continues at coordinate 631,513 of JAJAGP010000125.1, read as the reverse complement.
TTTGTTTGTGCTTGTTTTTCCTAAATCAAAGCTCAACCTCAGCAGAATATTAGATTAAAGGTTTGCTGTTTTGGGGGAAAAGAAGTGTAATTCGGTGACTCAGTCGTTTTCTCAGACTGTTTTATGGAACCTCATCTTTTCCTGTTCTTCCCCCAGCACTTCTGCACTTGTTCCTGTTCCTTCTGAGGAACTTGCTGAAAATAGACCCAAAGTAAACTGGTTACTGGACTTAAAATATTTGAATCACATTATACTGAGTAAGGACATGCCCGTTTCGTTTCTCTCTAAAACTGTAAATAGGGTTAATTCGTTCAATCTAACATCCTCACTCATGGTGATGGGGCAAAACAAAAATATTCATGTTTTAAAAGTTTCTCTTATGTTGCCTTAGGCCTTATTTAGGGTGAACTTTGGACCAGATCGAAGCCTGGGAACATCGGCGTTACTGTGATTCACTCACGCGTTCAGTCATACCTCAGTCACACTCGGTAACTTATTTCCGTCTGGTAAAGCCACTGAAATGTTTTCTCTCATCTCCGGTTGTGGCTCACGCCGGTGGCTGAACCTGCCCAGCCCTTTTCTCGCTGCACAGCTGTCTTGAATTTGGATTAAGCCAGGAATAAGGCAGGAAGTGGAAATTAAACAAGAAGAAAAGCATTGGTCCTTTCAGTGTTTCTCAGACATGGATATTTAATCGGAACATTTCATGTTTTCCTTGCTCTGAACACCTGATTCAACGCAGGTGCTTACTAAAGACTAAAATCTGACCTGTACTGGGATTATGTGTCCATAAGATGAGGCAGAAAGAACCAGTACAGCGTCCCAGTGCGACATGACGGACATTAGGAGCTCTTAATAGTTGTGTGGGCCATGTTTACTTTAATTTGCTGTCCATTTCCCACTTTACACCCTGCTGTACCTAAATCAAACTGGTTTTGTGGATTCAGCTTTAAAACCAGCGGCGGCACGGTAACAGTAATAGGGACGCTTTGTACCATTCTCCGTTTTTTGCACGAGGCCATTTAGAGCTTAGCTTTGTTCACTGTTTATAGAGTTACAACACCGTTAATCACTTGAAATAAGACCTAGATGATGCCAGATGAATTATGTGAGATTAGTGCCACTGGTTTCTCATTTTGCCAGACTAGCATGTACGAGCAAGAACATTTCGTACAAACTGAGCGCCGGCTTAAGCCATTGTTCACGCTCTGCCAAGTGTACCATTACACACAGACTGCTTTAACTTTCAACTGGAAATAATGTATAATAAAATGGATGTGAACACAGAGAATAGATGTCTAAACACGAGTTCAAATCATTTTGTCTCCCTGTAAACTGGATGTACCTCGGCGGATCCAGTACGTACGACACGACCGTTCGTTTATCCCAAACGTACTCAAGTTAAACTGATTAAGCACCGAGGGAAAGTCCTGTCACCAGTTAAGAAGCTTTAGAGACAGAACAGGAAGATCATTAATCCGAATGGTTTTGTTTATCTGTATGGGCCGTACGTAAGTGCAGATGGGTCGCGTCGTTCCCTGAATCCGTCCCATGAGACGTTGTCCAACACTCCTCCTCTTGTTCTCGGTGCTTCTCGGAGCTCCTGCACATGAAAGCAAAGCAGCGTGGGAAGGCCCAGCTGCAGCAGGACATTTTTGAAGTGAGTAAATACCACACGAAAGCAGTTTGGCCCCTGCACGGCGTGTGGACGGGAGCCTACTGGAAGTCACAAAGGATCAGAACAAACACGGGGGGCCTCGCCGCTATCACGCAGCACATCTGGCATTTTTGTACCGGTCCCGTTTATGAGGGAGATTGCTGACCTTTATATAATATCAGGAAGATAATACAACGTGTTTCGTCAACTTGTATTTCTAGGATAATTGTTTATCTTTCAAAACCCCTGTTCACAGAGAGTTGGTCAAGCACTTAGTCTGTAGGCCAAAGGCTTTCCGGGTTGCCATGCCCTAAGAGCCGAGTCAAATCCGAGTGAACTCCAAACCCAGTGAACTTCCAGCAGTCCCCTGACGACACGAACTCCAAATGCAAAACCAAAAATCGAGAGAGAGAGAGAGAGAGAGACGCTGTGTGAATTTCAGTGTCTGCAAAACAAGATGGACGGGATTCTTACTGAAACAGGACGGCTGCTTTCAAATTGAACCCGTGCCAATATGAATCACCAAACCTTCAAAAGTATGGACAGTTCTCAAGTTGCACTGGCTCCTGAAGATCTAGGAACATCATTCAACCGAGTACAATAATTACTAAAATATTTGAAACACAGACAAGGAGTAACTTGCAGGTTTTGTTCTATTTTTATTTCTATGTCATGCACGTTGAATGTTATGTCACCAGAACCACAATAAGGGATCTAGCTCACCTGAGTATTAGCACCTGCTGATGAGGATTTCTGAAAGCTCTGAACTTTTCTGCTCTTTTTGGACTTGATTGTTCGTCGTTACTTTCGTCATTAAATTTGTGAGCCGGTGCTACTATTTGGTTCTATTCATTGTTATTTCTATTCCATCTGCCCACCTGTTCTTTCGGAGGTTTAGTTTGCTTCCATGTCCTTTTGAGATGCATTACGTTTAGAATCATGTTGTCCTTGTTATGGCTGAGGTTCAAAGATTTCAGATAATCAAATACGAAACATTACAGTTACATCTGCGTATACTTAAGACGTTTCCCTTGCTTTCATTCTTGCGCTGCGCTGAAGAGGGAAATCCCTCAGATTAAAAGACCTTTGGTGCAGCAAACCACCTCGAGTTCAAGTAACCGGCATTAAGCAGGAGCGAGATGGAACCTCTTAGTCCCGCAGCGTCGTAATAAAGGTCTGAGCACCAACCGGCCCATTAAAAGCCATCTGCTGCTTCGACCTCCAGGCTTCAGCAAGAGAAGCCTGTCTGTTAGAGACACGCACAGTAAGAAAATAATACGGTATTGTTCATGTGTTAATTCTTCGTTATAAGGCCAGAGTGTTATAATGGAGTCACTCAGGGAGTGTAGAGGGTCACAAACGACTCAAGTCGGCCAAGCAGAGGAGAACAGACCACGCTCTCATGGAGGAAAAAAGCAGACAGACAATGTCTGTATTTAGCTCCATCTGCCTCCTGATCTCTGCCGCCCTGCTTGATGTTGTTCTGTGTGTGTGTGTGTGTGTGTGTGTGTGTGTGTTGGTGACGTGGTGGGGCAGGGCCTCTGTGGACGCCCACAGCCCACAGGAAGTCAGATCTGTTGGAGGATGAGGGGGTGGGTGAGAAAGTAAAGCTCCTGAGAAGTCGAGTCGTTGGGGCAGGGGTGCAGGTCAACACCCCTCCCACTTACTGCAGAATAAACGAACAGCGCCGGGCCACTGGAACCCGAGACCCTCCTCTGGTTACACACACACACTAGTACAGAGGATCAACCAAGATTGGGTTGAAATACTTAAAGAAAGTTAACACAACAACTTCATGAAACGTCCCACAGACTTTATTTAGTGAAATTTTGAAGGTCTAGGAGCTTAAGTGATTTATAAATGGGTTGCATTAAACTTGCAGCCTTTAAACTTTAGTCCCAAGTTTGTTGATTACAGAAGCTGTGTTAATTTGGGACTCCCAAACATTTGCCTAAGACCGTGAGCAGGGGTGTGTAAATCAGTACATGGTGTTATTCCAGAATGGCTTAAATGACTTCATCCAATGGTGATGTAATAAATGTTTTGTAATCAGATTTATTAAAAAAAATACACAATCCAGCTGAGATGTTTTGATTGAGGAAGGCTGACTCTGTGGTCATGACTGTGGAGTCAAATTCTGGCTCTTCAGCACAGCCCCTACCCACCAAACGCTCCCCTAAACGGCTTAATTTTAGAGATTTAAAACAGACTTCTTCATTAGGGCTGAGTTATTTTATAGGACTCTTTATTGCTCTCCTACAGACGTCCAGAGATGAGGAGCTACCGATTTAAACATCGTTATCTCCAGTGGTTTTGTGGATGAAAGCTCTCTTTTGTTTTATGATGTTTTTGCCTTCCTAATTCAGTTGGCACTTGGCATAGATGCCCATGCCTGTTTCCCAGGATAGCAGGATTGGTGGATGATCTGAATTCAGTGTGCATTAAGAGGCCAGTAAAGGGTTAAAACTCTGCATCGTAAGCACTCGTGCCATCATTCCCGCGTCTTCTCTCATTCCCTGTTTATCTCTTCCCGCTCTGCATGGAGAGGGCCGTTGGGAACGGACTGGAAGACTCTCGATGCTTAATAGAAGACTAACATGTATGTGACATATGCTTACTCGTGTTAGACCGAGCCCTGTCCAGATCAGTCCCGGTTTCTTCGGGTCTGTTTGCCTAAATCTTCAGACTTCTGATTGAGTCGGATCAAAGGCGCCCCAGTCTGTGGGAGCGTTTGCTGTAATTAAGACTGTACAAGCCTCCTTATTTCCCTCCTCCTCTCTTCCTTCAGCCAAGTCCAGCTCCTAGTTTGTTCAACAAATAATTACCGCTGGTCACCAACGGCGCTCTCAAAGGCCAGGTTTGTTTGGATCAAAATGCGTACGAGTAACCAGAGCAGTACGGATCGACGTTCTGCTTCACAGTCCAGTGACCACATTGTTATTCCTGAGCTGTTCCACTAGTAATGAGATTTCCAGGCACGTTTTAAGCCAGTTTTTCTTGTCCTGACTAATGAAACTTAAGACATGCTGCTTTGCTGCCCTTGCCCATCCAAAAAAAGGTGGTACTCTCGTCAGGCCATGAACCAGGACTGTAGGAATCTTTGCACCTTCACCTATCATTGGACCGTCGTTTATGTCCATGGTGCATCGTGCTAGAGCTCGGTGAGATGTCTGGAACTTTCTGGAGCTTTGGCCCCTTTGTCTGGGTCTTTCACATCTTTTTGTTCCTTCTGCAGGTGAATTCCTGGCTTTGCTGTTTTTTGGGTGACCTTGAGTGTGAGAAAATGTAAGTATTATCATTATTATTTTTATAGGAATGCTACAGGACCTTAAGCGGTACAGCCTCTCCTGTGATTCCTGATCTCGGCTGATCTCGGGGCCCTGCTGCAATTCATGCCGAAGGCAACGGCAGTGGCTGTGAGTGAGTAATAGAGATTGCATATTCCCCAGGCTGGAGTGGAACCACGCAGTGGGAAGTGGGTAAAAGTAAACAAGGCATGTAGAGGAAGGGGGAAAATAGATGGATGCTGAAATCGCCATCGCTAAAAACGTCTGACGAAATTTCGGTGACCCTGCTGGCCTTTCCCACAGCCATTGAGCCACTGAGGGCCTGCATGTTCGCTCGCTCTCTGCTGCTCGCTCTGCTTCGTCAGGATCTAAAACTTTAGCCTAGTTCCCATTAAAAGATTTGTGTCTGACCTTGCTTTTGCAGAGTTGTGGCGCTGGATGCAGCGTTTACATTTTGAAAGCTCGTGGTTGTAAGAGGGCTGAGGATGCAGTTGTCGTATGATAGTGTGTCTCTGACAAGCTTGTGTATCAGCGCTTTAAACATTGTGATAGCTGCTATATAAATACAGCTATAAATGAGCTGTTTGTGAAGACAGAGACACAGAAATATTACATTACAGCAAATCAGAGGGATAAACCACCTCAGCATGTTCAGTCTCGACCAACGATGATCTGCCCTGCCAGCACACCCTCTCTGATTGGCTCTTCCCTCGCTCTAACGCCTCAGAACGGCCTGTGGGGAGCACTAACCCTGATAGCTGTGGGTTTTTGAAAAAAGACAATGTGAAGTGAGAAGGAGAAAAGCATAACACAGTACCGAAATAGTGAATGGGTTTAAAATCCAAAGGAAACGGAAACATACGCTGGAAATCCTAAAATTAAAACATCGACTATGCTAAGTGTTCCAAACAGGAACCTATTCTGAACTTCCTAATAAGTGTGAATGACTTTAAAGATTCAGTTTGACAGTTGGGCTGAAGGTCGTCTCAGATTCGTAGTGGATTCGTAGTTCTCTCTGCAGAAGAGATTTGTATTTGTAGTTCTCTTCTGGAATGTCGTTTCCTACACCATGCATGACACGACGTACAAATATTTATCACCATCAATAGATAAGCAGCTAATCGGCGGTAAGCCTCCGGAAAACACTAATAAAAATCGTAAGGTAGATAAATGGGATCCTCAAACGATTGGCAGTACCTCCCAGGGATCTCTCCCTTTGTACTCCTAACCCTCTCTGCTTGGCTCACACCAGCCTGGCCCTGTTAGAGTCCAAAGTCTGAACCAGTTACAGATTTACAACTTCAAGAAAGGATTTGGAGGTGTATTAGTACCACAAGCTGGCCTAATCTGAGCTGAACTGGCTTTAACCAAGTGGTACATTGTAGTCTTCTCTCCATCCAACACCCAGAAAAATCCAGAACTGAACCAAATCCTGAACTGTGGTACTATGACAAGAAATTGTTGCAGCAAGAGTTAAAATAAGCAAACCAGATTTAACCAGACAGTAGGATGAAGTTCTTAAGAGTATTGCGTTTGTTTGGTTTTTTTAATTAAAACGTTCTTACTCCAGTGGAGCTTCAGATCAGAACATAATCAGTTACACAGGACTGTAAGGTACTCAGTAACCACAGAGCCATTTTACTGCTTATTAAATGTTCACCTTCAAGAAGATGTTAATAAAAAATAATAGTAATATTAGTAATAATGAATAATAAATGGTTTTTGATTAAAAGCTTAATCTTGGTGTATAAGTATAGATCTCCTAAATCTAATGATGGGGTCACGCTCCTGTATGAGACGCTGAAACTCTCTTTTCTTTCGTTTCATCAAAATCGTACGTACCCGATATTGCCGTTTGCATTTTACTTTGAGCAGCCCAAATCATGAATCACCAGTCCACATGATTCTGCTGAACCACTCGGAATCAAATGTTCCACATTCAGCCAAAATCTTCATGACATCCTTGACGGTTTTCACAAAACCTGCGTTAGAAAACTGTCTGATCATTTTTCACTTTTTAAGTGTCATTGTTTCCCGAGTTCACTTTGGGATCGGCCAATTTTGTTCTCTTGTGAGTCTGCACATTATTTTTGTTGTTTCCTTGTAGTTTTATGTTTGTTATCATTGCATAATAGCTTAATTTTTATGGTACATCATTCCAGCACTTCATCCATGACTTGAAAGTCCAGCAGAGACCCTGTGGTTAAGAACTCAGCGCTGTTACAAGAACGCCGTGTTGCAAAACTGTTTTCACACAAAGAAATCCTAAATGACACAAAACCCATTCACTTATTTCTGCTTCACACGGTCTGAAAACCATCCTGTCTTTCCTCATAACCGCGAGCCTCACCTCTTCTATTGACCTTTTAAACTTAAGGAACATCATAACAAATGCTTTTACCCTGCCTCAAAAACTAAACAACTTAACAAAAATGTTTTTGTATTACTGCCCCGAACATTCAAGGGAGAGCCAGCAGAGCCCCCCTGGACTTTACAGAGGTGCCATCAGACCCTCCATCAGACATGGCCTCACCAGAGGTGGGCTATGAACCGAAGCAGCTCTGTGCCCTGTGCAGTACAGCAGTGTGACACCGCTGCAAAGTCCAAATGGTTCCACTGGCAGCCCTCATGTTCTGCCGAATTTTATTCAAACTGGCAGAATGGATCATGATGCAAAAACACTCTGCATTGTCACAACACACCTTCACACACCAGGAAATTGTGACACTTGGTTACACACAGAGTACGAGGTGACATTTCTCTTTTTCTCTCTCACACACACACATAATCACTCATGCATCAATCTGACATCTTTCCACATGACGTTTGAGAAACAGGGAAATGAAAACATGGCCTAATAAAAAAAGCCTTGCTGGAGGAACGGAGCTGTCTGACTGCACTGAGGAGGAAGTGTATAGAGTGTCAGGGTTAGAACACTAATTGGTGTGTGTGTGTGTGTGTGTGTGTGGGTGTGGTATGCAATATACGTGCTTAACCAGTCCTCGACCTGCCCGCACACACACACACAAACTCACGTATTGCGTTCTATCGTTGTGGTGACTTTAAATTCCACTTTCGTAACTAATTAATGCTCCACCTTAACCTCGACACGCTAACAAATACCAATCTACCTATCCTTCTGGGGACATTTGGTCCTCACAATGATATAATAACTCAACACACACCATGCCTTCATATTATGAACACTACAGGTACGCACCATTTAATGTCCATCCAATCCGCTTTAACATCCAAGTCTAAGTGACAGAAAACTAGTACAGATGAACCCTTGCAACATCTACTGACAGAAACAAGAATTGCAGTCTTGACAGGAAGAAAAAGACACATGACTTTCGTTTTTTGTTTTCTGTTTCAAGTTTTATAAAAGATCCAAAGATAAGAATGACTGTATTGTATGATGCAGTACTGTACTAAATACTTTCATTTAGATTAGGATTATGGGGTTAGGGATTAGGGTTGTAGATTAGGGTTTAGATGAGGATTAAAGGTTGGGGTTAGGATACTGTGTGATGCACAATCGTGCCTGATCTCTCGGCTGTTCATGAGAAGACTTTTTTGGAACCTGAATATTTCGGTTCTGAAACAACTTTAATCTGCAGGAGGAAGAACAAGAATAGAGACAGAGGGCGTGCAGAATCAGACTCTTAAATTATAGATAGGCAATGCACGGACAGGGTCTACTTTGTAACGTGGCACCACCTCACCTTTTTAATAAGATGGCACGGGTTCTGCAAAGGGTTGGACCAAAGGACTAGGAATTTCTGAAAGATCATAAGATGTCCTGTGATTTCCGACTTGGTGGTCGAGTCTCTGAGAGGGGCGGCTCTGCTGGACGAAGACTGAGACCTGAATGAGGGTCTGCTGAACAGAAGTATTCATCTCTGTAACCTCATGTTGCAGTCTTTGAGAAAGAGAGCTATCAGTGAGGCTGCACCATAATGGAGACGAATAACTTATCTGATCAATACAGGACTTCTGGGTATTGACTGCTAAGAATCCTGACAGGGACCGAGACAGGGAACGGAGAGAGACCAGAGGGAAGATGGCGACGTCAGCTCCCATTACCCTCGGCACCGCCCCCTACTTAAACAGGGCTGAGCTCCCCTGGGGTCTGAGAGAGAGAGAGAGAGAGAGAGGCTAAATACATAAACTCATATCTCACCATTTCCTTCCAGACGGAGAACTTAATGCATAATTAAATTCAGCTCCAGGATTATTGGCACCCTCGATAAAACCCTTACTAGTTACGATACAAAAAAAATAAGGTTTAAGGTTTAAAGTGTATATAAGGAAAATCTTAGTTTACTTACAGAACACCTACATCTGACCTTAACAAGACCTATTCTGAAGCTAAACTGAAACCACACCTCGCCAGAGGTGGGATACGAACCCCAGGTATGGTACCTCATTCTGTAAATACCCCTTGTTTGTGCCATGCATTCGCAGAGATCTGGAAGGTCCTGGTGATGGACTTCCAGATCAACTGAGGGATAAATATGTGGTGCAGACAGGTCAAATTCCCTTAGTCATTCATCAGCATTGATTAAAGAAGAATGCCTGAGAAAATAGTGACTGAACGTGATTCCACTGTTGTTGTTTTTTTTATAAGGAAGATTATTTCTGTGCTCGCTTCCACAATGAGAAGGAAGGTTTTGAGGGAAACATTTCACCAATACCGGACCAGGATCGATATGCAAAATCATATCTGCTTTCGCACAAATATTTTACTTTCGGTCAATAAAGAAGGAGGGTTATACAGAACAGAAACCACTGTGATGTTTGGTGGAGATTTGTGATGCTTTTGCTTCCAAAGCCTTTTTGAATCTTGTTGGGATACATGACACCATGGACCCAAATCCATTTGTTCCCATGTTTTCCAAGTCTGCAGCTGTTTTGGAACGTACTGGTCATCTATAAGGGGAGCTAATGTATACCACTTCGAGGGGGGGACTGTATAATTAAGATACACATGACTGCCATTTGGGCCCCGGCATGGAGGAAGGACCTTCAGCTCTACTTGTCAAGTCAAGTCAAGTCAGATCTATTTATATAGAGCTTTTTACAATGGAGCATTGTCTCAAAAGCAATTTTACAAGTTTAGATTATCTCCTAATAACTACATCCAATCTCAAATTGAGCAAGCCTGGGGCAACAGTGGCAAGGAAACAATCCCTGAGTGTTATTTGAAGAAACCTTGGGAGGACCAAGACTCAAAAAGGAACCCAACCTCCTTGGGTGACGTAGATGAAAAATCTAAGAACAAAACTAAAGTCATGGAGTCATAGTTCGAATAAAATGTGAAGTATGCACATCGGCATTACGTGGCATGATGGGACTGGAGCTGATGACGGAAGCAGCTTGAGTGAAGCTGCAGCGGATGAACATCATGTGTGGAGCTGGAACTGGTACTGGAACACAGCTCGAAGAGAAAACAGAAAATGTAATTAGTTATTGATTAAGAGCACAGTGTCTATTAATAATCAAAGACCCCGGCAGCATTAGCTATAGCAGCATAGCTAGAAAGAGGAGAACTGGTAGGTAACTCAGCCAAGAGAGATCACATGAGACATTGGCAATCCCACAGGAGGCAGAAGACAGCAACCCAACGTCTCAGATCACCATAAGACTCTTTGACTATGAACCCCCAGCTCTGCCCTCAGTCTAAGGCAAGGATGCACGAGTTAAGATCACGAGGACCGAAGCTCAGTTCAGCCAGACCGCCCACTCGACACTCCCGGCTAACGGACAAGGCAGGCAGGCCAGACATGACTCCAGACTCCGGCCCCAGTGACCCAAGCCATGCATCCCGGTCTAAATCTAGTCAAAAGCCTGTGCAAATAGGTATGTCTTTAGCCTAGACTTAAAACTTTGGAGAGTGTCTGAATCTTGAACGAAAGATGGAAGTTTATTCCATAGTTGGGGGGCCATGTATGAGAAAGCCTTTCCAGTTGCTGTGACTTTTTTAATTCTAGGAACTATAAGAAGTCCTGCACCCTTCGACCGAAGTAGACGAGCTGGGTTGTAAAACTATAAGAGTTCACTCAGATAATGTGGGGCCAGGCCATGTAGAGCTTTATAAGTTACAAGAAGTATTTTGTAATCAATGCGGAATTTGACTGGTAACCAGTGCAGTGATGATAGAACAGGAGACTTGTACTTGTACTTGTACTTGTATTGGATTAAATGTTCAAGGTGTGAGGTTAGAAATTACAATGTAAACACAGTGTTATGAGTGGTTCTAGTTTCTAGCTCTTGGTCCTCATGGACGGTTATAACCCCCTATTCCAAGCTCCTAAACGTCACCCGAAGCTAAAAATGGACCGACTGTATGATACCCAAGTGCTAAACCAATGCTTCAAGACTCCAGCCTGACTCGACTGGGCCCACTCTTCAAAACAAAAGGAATACAACCATCCAGAGTCTTCTCTGTACTTGAACCCAAGTGGTGGAATGACCTCCGACTGTCTGGAGTCTCACTGAATTTTCATCAGGCCCTTAAAGAGTCGGGGTTCTGGAGAACAGAGGGTGCAGGTGTAAATGTGCCCTGTATTTGGTGCCAGTCCTTTGCAGGGTTATGTTTGGATTATATCTCACACTGAGCCAATTGTACTTGTAATCAAAAGGCCTGTGAGTCTGTGCCACCACACTGACTGCTAAGAGGGTTTTAGTTAAATGGTTCTTAGGGTGGCACAATGATACCCAATCGTGGATGTGCTTGAGATTAACCCAGCGCTGTCTTCTCAACCTCTGGTGCCATCTGCAACTGCAAATGCAAAAATGCAAATCAGTCTCCCAGGGTGCGAGTGAGGAAATATGTCTCGTTATGCCATGTGGTGCCACCCGCTGAGGACTGACAACCTTCTGAACGATCGTCCTCCAGAGATAAAACATTTTAGACGGCAAATAAAAGCCTAGCCCTGTTATTTGTTATTACAAAGCCCGATATGTGTGAGCGAGCGCGCCACAAGGCTTCGACACGACGGCCCTCATCCCACGGTTACCTAATGCCCCCAATACGGCTGCTCGATTGAGCTCTGAACCAGCCAGAATCAAATGACTGATGATTTCATCCCCTCGAGTGTTCATCCATAACCCATTCTTTCTTATCGGCTGCTATAAAAAGATCAAAGACCCAGAGCAAATAGCGGGCGCGTTAATGAAAGTGAGAGGCAGCTGATGCAACGCCGTGGCAAGGCTACTGCAATCCAGGCAGCCGAGTCGAGCCGAGCCGGGCTCTGTTTCTCCGAGGATGACTTGTATGAATTATGCATCCATATCAGTAAGCTCTCTCTCTCTCTCTCTCTCTCTCTCTCTCTGTCTGTCTCTCTCTCTTTAGTCCCGGTATCTGTACACAGCAGACACGGAGGGGGATAAACAGGCAGACGGATCCACACCAACCTGTTTTTGTTCACTTTTAGACCTTCAGACGTGACTCCAACGTACAGAAACCACATGTATATAGTCTGAGGTTAGCTCCAGGCTGGCTTTTGTCACTCCGCACTCCGGCTTTGCCATTGTGTTTGTGCAAAGCAGTGACAACGCAGAAACATCCTCGCCGAATTGCGCCACATCTGCGTGACAGCTGTCTCGGCGTTCCGCCGCTTTAAAATACTGTCGTCAATTTTTTCCGATTAGCTTATCCTCATCCTCAACGTATGCCGTTTGTAATAAACGTCTCCGTGGCTGCCATGGCTTTTAACACTGTCCAGAAGCGTCTACTAATCCGAAAACTCCGAAAGGATGTAATTCCATGTCGTCTGTCAAGACAATATCTTATTAAATAAAGCGCTGATCGAACCTTCCAGCTCTGATGTTGCAAAGCAGCGCCGGGAAATGAAAAATGTACGAGAGCTCTTATCAAAAAAAGAAACTAAAAATGAACAAACCTCGGAACTGATAGCGAGCTCCTGCACAGGATTTTGCTTAATAGGACTTTAGTCTAAATCTCTGACGCCGTTTAGACGAGAGTCTCGTTTGCTCAGGTGCATCAAGTGACCGATCGTGCGTTCAAGCTGCAGGTAACTGTGGATTCATTCCAGACAAAAACAGTCTCACATGTGGTAACGAAAGCGACACATATCCCAGTATGCGAGATCACATTACTGTGACTTTTGCGTGAATCAGATTTGACATTTGTCTTGGCAAAACTCATGGACAATCAAACATATTGAGGAGGTGAAGACGCCAAACTAATTTAGCTACCCACTGCTACTGAAATCTGGAACCAGCCAAAAATGAATCACTGCCATAACTTAGTGTCCCTGCTACACAAATGTTGAGAGTCACTCACAATGATCATTAAACATTACCTAAACGCTGTTCTAAAGTTTTCTGACAGTTCTCTTGACAGAAAGTCAAAATCTTTGGACTCTTTCTCGTCCTCAATTTTATGTACATGAACAACGTTCTGTAATTTTGTTTCGTTATCTGAGCAGTAAATTGGCTTTGAGACACTTTGGACTGTGACCGTAGCCTTAGGGAAGGTCTTTTGTATTTTCGTGATATGAAATCGGTCATGTAGCTGCTTGTGAGTAACACAACGGCATCACTCCAAGAGCAAGGCGTGTAATAGTTGGTGAGGTCACAAATGACCCCAGGGTAACTTCTAAGCAACTGAAGGCCTCTCTCACATTGGCTAATGTTAATGTTCATGAGTCCCCCATCAGAAGAACACTGAACAACTATGGTGTGCATGGCAGGGCTGTAAGGGAAAGGGAGAACGCCCACTGCTCTCCAAAAAGATACTTGCTTCTCATCGCAAGTTGCTAAAGATACGTGGACGAAGCCGGAAGGCTATTGGAAGAATGTTTTGTGGACGGAATGAGACCAAAATAGAACTTTTTGGTTTTTTTAAAAAGGAAAAAGCGTTGATGTTTGGAGAGAGAGGAACGGAAAAGGAAAAACACTGCATTCCAGCATAAGAACCTTATTCCCATATGTGAAACATGGTGGTGTTAGTATCAGGGTTGGGCCTGTTTTGCTGATCTGGGAAGGACGGCTTGCCATCATTGATGGAACAATTGAATTCTGAAATGAATCAGAGATTCTAAAGGAAAAAATGTCAGGACATCTGTCATTGAACTGATCTCTAGGAGAATGTGGATCATGCAGAAAGACACCGACCCTAAACACACAGTCGTTCTACCAAAGAATGGTTATACAGAAGAATAAAGTACATGTTTTGCGAATGACCAAGTCAAAGTCCTGACCTTAATCCAATGGAAATGTTGTGGAAGGACCTGAAGCAAGCAGTTAATGTGAGGAAAACCACCAACATCCCAGGGCTGAAGCTGTTCTGTATGGAGGAATGGGATAAAATTCCTCCAAGCCGGTGTGCAGGACTGATCAACAGCTATAGGAAACATTTAGCTGTAGTTATTGCTGCACAGGGGGGTCACACCAGATACTGAAAGCAAAGATTCACATACTTTTGCCACTCACTAATATGTAATATTGGATCATTTTCCTCAATAAATAAATGACCAAGTATAATATATTTGTCTCATTTATGACTTTTGTGTGAAAATCTGATGATGTTTTAGGTCATATTTATGCAGAAATCTAGAAAATTCTAAAGGGTTCACAAACTTTAACACCACTGTAAGTGCAGTCCTGACCTGTTAGGGGTCCTGCATAATGTTTTATTGTTTCCCTGCCTTAGTGATGATATAATACAACCTTGGGGGCTCAGACAGAGTGAAATATAAGCCTATGGCTGAAAATGGTTGGGAGTGGTGAGAGATACAGAGAAAAATTATTCATGTATTTACAGAAGTTAATAAGCTTATAATTTAACATCAGTACAATTAAGGACAAGTAAATGGAGGATGCAATCACGTGTACAAGTAATACAATTAATATAGTACATTAATATAGACATATGGATATTAGGACAGAACACAGACGAACAGACAGACAGAGACAGATTCATAGACTGATAATAGATCAATAAATAGACAGATGGAAGCATGGAGCAGATCCAGCCATGCTGTAGCTCTGAGGCCCACCAGTAATTATGGCATGGTTAAGAGGGCTCTCACCATCCCGCCTGCCAAATATTTTGTCCCAGGTTACACCCCACCTGCAGCACCGCTAAGCAAGTCGCTCAGTCACCTCCCAGAGAAAAGCGCTCCCCCACCCCACCCTGTCCCGTCCCACCCCGGTCCGCCCCCACCAATCACACACCAAGATGAGACATAGTCACTGAAATCAGAACTCACAAAAACACTCTTTTTCCAACTTTATTGACACATTATGCCTTACAACATTCAAGTAATGAGGAAAAATAATCAAAAATTTAAACTAAAATAACAGGGTTGTTAAAGTGATCCTCCCTCTGATTTACTAATTTATAGTATCCTTATGCTTTAATTTCAGCCAACAATCTGACAGGATCTGTTCCTGCCAGCTTTACACACCCAGACTGAGGAAGATTTGTCCGTTCTTCCTTCAAAATCGCCCGAGTTCAATTGAGTTATATCCATCCAAAGATTTTCTATCTGAATTAAGGTCCGAACTCTGACTTGAGGACCTTCTCAACGTTAAGCCACTGTTTTTTTGTTGTTTTTTTTTTGGCAGTGTCTTTAGCGTCGTGCTGTAAGCTGAACCTCCTGCCCATTTTCAGCTCTCTAGCACAGGGTCGCATGTTTCCCTCAAGAATCTGGATGGACTGGGTAGCACCCATTCCCTTTCCCTTCACTCTAAAGGGCTGTGTACTTATCCAAACTAAGGATTATTGCTCATTAATTTAGAATCATTTATCAGAAATTTTAACTGTTTTACATTTTGATTATGAGTGTCATAAGGACACAGCCAGAAAAATATTTTTTTATTATTTTCATTTTTCAAAGGCTGGATTTCAGTCAGGTAAGATCATTCTTTTAAGCGCTGTATCTCTTAAGCATGCAGAAGAAAAGCCACAGAAACAGTCAGGTTAGGTCTTTATAAGTATTTTATTTAATTTATCACATCTCAAACCCATAGTTGGACATTAGGAACAGATTTATGGGACCTTTAACTTTGCATATTCACTTAGAGCACAAATTTAGGAATTGGCGTGTCCGTGTGTCTGTGCTTCACACCGTTCTTGTAATTCTGAAGCGTAACTGGTTTTGTGCGGCCCCAGGGGGGATGGTACCCCTCTGCTTCACACGGTGCAGGTGTCCTGGTGTGGGAGGTGTCGATTGTGAATCATGGCCCCCTCCCCAAATCCACAGGACTCCACAGCCCCCGTATTTCAGAGCGAGGACTTCACCACCCCGGAGAGCTTCAGGGCCGACTCGATGCAACCGTCAAAATTGGAGTGCGTGAAAGCGTCACCCCCGCACACCAGCAGAGGTTCGGAGAGGAGCGTCATCTGCCCCGGGCGCCCAGCCACCGATCTCATCACCTAACACACATCACAATCACAATCGAGCGCATCGGCATTAGTGCTGCACCAGCGGCCCGATAGCTGATGCTGATGCAGCCTCCATCTTATGCTGTTATTGAGTGCGATTTTGTAGCCCTGTCCCAGATACAGTCGGCCCACACACACACACACACACACACACACACACACACACACACACACACACACACATGCACACTGTGGAAGGCCTCGACTCGACAGCTGACTCAGAAAATGTGCCGCTTACATTTGTTTTTCCTCTAAAAGCAGGACTGGAAGCGTTTCATCCCGATCCAACACCGCATCGTACCGACACAACCCAGATCCCCAAACAAGTCAACCCGTGTGATTACTCTGCAGACCGTAGTCGTAGCACGTCTGGCCTGAGGGAGGCTCCGGATCAGAGGGGATGTGTCTCAGGACGGCTCGGCACACCGCAGATATCAACAGCCTGATTTGCAGGCCCGGCCCTGGAGGCTGTTGTTGAAGCAGATGGTGATGTGCCGAGCAAGCACCTAAGCTTACACCCAGGAGAAATTCGGATTCGCGTCCAAGTCAGGACTTTAATCCAGGTTTAATTCAGGATAAAACAATTTAAACAATCCTTTAAACCAACATCGTATTAAGGTGATCCGGATGCTTCCAGCTTTCTCCAGTAGGGATTAACAAACCAGAGACCAAATTCACGTGTTTTTTTCTTAAGTCCTACTCTTTCATACTTATTTTCTTAAGACCAATTCTAAGAATAAGTGGTATTCTTGAAAGCATCAAGTTAAATGTTTCTTAACCTTACCTAATCTTAGGCTGTAAGAGGTGATGAGGTAAGCATTGAAATTTAAAGCTTTAAACAGTTTAGTCGATGGAACATTTCCTGTTATCTGTTTCTCCCATCATCGCCTCCATTTCTTGTTTGCTAAAAATTTGAACACTTGGTTTGATTTATCATTGGGTCAAAGAATTAGAAGAGCTTTTGTGATCCATCTCGTAGAGTTTGATGTGTAATAATCTTATAAGAGTTACACTTTTTTATTTTGTGAAAAATACACAAAGACAAGGGCAACCACACTAATAACCACCTGAACTTTTCCACTCCCATGGAAAACGAGAATGTTTATACAGTGCTCAATACGATCACTTAGCTGATTATACTTTGTTGTGTTTGTGAAGTTTGCATTGTTTATACGTCTTAAGCTTATTATGCAAATCTTTACAACTCAAAATCTAACTCTGGGTAAGGACGCTCCCACTGGACGTCTATGGAAGGTTTAAATAGTGAATCAGGGTTATAATGGGTTGTTTTAATGAAAGATGATTGTAAGCACGTTCCTCCTGAGTGTAGATCCCATTACCGAGCCTTCTGTCGGCCCCAGAACTGACTGATAAACATCAAGGTGCAGCGCACTGAAGCCAAGGAAATAGTATTCATTTCCTGGGGCTTTTAATAGGCATAGCAGCAGACGACGCATTATTATCACTGTCTCCGAAAAAAAAAGAGGAGGCGCCCCCTCCCTCGGCCAACTTTAAACAGTAATCTGTATGTAAATCAAATGATGAATGTTCCGGCTAAAACTCGGCCAAGAACAAATTGTTTGGTTTACTCCGGCAGCGAGTTGATATTAGCGCCGCTGACCTCCTCCACCTCCTCCAATCTGTTTCGCTCCGCACATCTCCCGAATCTGGTGGAGAGGAGACGGATATTCCCTGGCTGCAGAGCGGCTTAAGGGCTGTACGAATGCCAAGAAAAGATCTCATCGTACAAAGTGTTCAGATCCTGAGCAGCGTGGCCTCGTACAGGGAACAACACATCTAAGCAAATTTAAATATTTTAAAACACACACACACAAAAGGGCTTGCCTGTGACCAATATGGAAACGGTTCAGGAGTAAGTGTGCCCTGGGCGGTGCAGAGGAGGACTGGCAGAGGTCGTTGTCCAGATGGCATCGCCAGAACATTGCATTACTTTGGCACATACCACCTGCCTAAACATTTAAAACTTTAAACAGTTTAGTTATTGGAAATAAAGATGTGTTGTCCTGTTATCTATTTCTTCCACCATCACCTCTTTTTCTTGTTTGGAAAATTTTTGGTTTGATGTTTTTCCTCTGAGTGGATTAATCTAAATAATGGTAAATACAAATTCCAAACGTGTCTCGCATGGTAGGTCGTAAGCTGTAATATGCGCTATAGCCTACGTAAGAAAACAACAAAGATTTCCTTACGATTATATATTTGACAACTTAAGGTTTGTCAAGAGAATTGCACTTTGCAAGCTTTCGTGAATCCAGCCCCAGCTTTGCAGGACGGAGCCTCGTCATAGTGATTAAAATTTCCACCATCAGTGTTCCGTGGGACCGAGGTCCGGACTGTTTGGTCAGGTCACTGAGTTGATCTGGCTTTCCTGAAGAAAAGCTGGTGAGGTAGTGATTCCCATCGGTCCAGAGCAGGATGGGCAGAGGTCGTAGTCCAGATGGCATCACCAGGACTCAGATCTGGGGAAACCTAGCGTTATTTTGGCAACGTACCACCTGCCTAACGCTATTCCCTAATGCCACTGCAAACAGCGCTCAGATGGTGTGGCTCTGGCCTCCTTCAAATTCCCAGGTCGTAATTTTAATGATCTCTGGATGTTCTGGAACAGATGAGTCTGATGGTATAGCGGCTCCACCTCATGACTTTCTTAAAGGACTTAAAGGATTTGCTTGCTACGTTTGTGGTACCACAGAACACCCTTAGAGGTCTTACAGAGTCTGTACCGGTGTGTGTGTGTGTGTGTTGCGTGCATGTACAATGTGCTGAAAATCACTAGAGCAGGGGGTGCCCCAACATCTGGTACTGTACATGCACTTTAATATTCCAAAAATCACGTTATATTCTGAAGAAGATAACTGTTCTAAATAAATAATCAATTCAGAGTGATTGTGTGTGTGTGTCTGTCTGTGTGTGTGTGTGTGTATGAATGAGTCACTCTGTGTTGTAAGAGAAATTTCTGCTAGCGTGCATCGAGTCACTACGCCCTGTGACATTTTTCCCTAGCGAGTCCCATTATGGTAATTTTTCTACATTCAGTCCTCTCTGCTATCTGGAAGGTCAGAAAGAAAGTCTGACACTTGTAGCCTGAAGAAAAGGCAGAAAGAAAAGGAGCAAATTACCATTTTCACAAAACCAATTAAGAGATTTGGCCATTAAGCCTGGAGGCTGTATACTCTGTGTGTATAGTGTGTGTGTGTGTGTGTGTGTGTGTGTGTGTGTTGTGTGTGTGTAGTGCAGACAGGCCTTGGCTCATTCTCTGGCCTGCAGTGAGATGTGGGCTCCCACACAGATGTTCAATGTCCTCTGACCTTAAGCTGAGGCCAGCTCTGTGTGTCACAGAGGAGCCCGGTGTGGGGGCGAGAGAGAGAGAGAGAGAGAGAGAGAGAGAGCGTGCAACAGTGTGTGAGAAATGGTGCACAGTGAACTACTGTAAGTGTATGTGCGTGTGAGCCAACCGTGTGGGGGTGAGCCTAGATTTATGTGTGTGTGTGCGCGCATATGTGTGTGTGTGTGTGTGTGTACCATTAAAGCGTAACACGACGCATTTTCACTCCGGCCCTCAGATAACAGAGCTCGTTTGAGTTTTTCTCATCTAGAACATTCCGTCTGCATGAGCGCTGCCCCAAAATGCCGAGCTCACGGACCGACGTTATGCTAAGCTTTATCATAAGCTTCATAAACCCCAAATTATTATTCTGCAGTTAATACAGGCCGAACCGCCCAACGTACAGACTCCACTTATTCTTTTCAATAAATGTACAATAAAATACTTAAAATGTCCCATAGAAACCAACAGCAGAATGTTCAGGAATTCAAACTTTAACTGTCAGAACTGTCACTAAGTTACTAACTCATGATTCCACTCCACTCACACCGCATTTACTGCACATACAGTGGTGCTTTAAAGTTTGTGAACCCTTTAGAATTTTCTAGATTTCTGCATAAATATGACCTAAAACATCATCAGATTTTCACACAAGTCCTAAAAGTAGATAAAGAGAACCCAGTTAAAGAAATGAGAGACAAATATTGTACTTGGTCAGGACTTTGACTTGGTCATTCCAAAATATGAACTTTATTCTTCTTTAACCATTCTTTGGTGGAACTGCTTGTGTGCTTAGGGTCGGGTGTTGCAGCATGACCCACATTCTCTTGAGATTCCGTTTCATGGACAGATGTCCTGACATTTTCCTTTAGAATTCTCTGATATCAATTCAGAATTCACTGTTCCATCAATTTTGATGGCAAGCCGTCCTGCCCAGATGCAGCAAAACAGGCCCAAACCATGATACTACCACCACCATGTTTCACAGATGGGATAAGGTTCTTATGCATGGAATGCAGTGTTTTTCCTTTCTCCAAACATAACGCTTTTCTTTTAAACCAAAAAGTTCTATTTTGGTATCATCCGTCCACAAAACATTCTTCCAGTAGCCTTCTGGCTCGTCCACGTGATCTTTAGCAAACTGCAGATGAGGAAGCAATGTTCTTTTTGGAGAGCAGGTGGCTTTCTCCTTGTGCAACCCTGCCATGCACACCATAGTTGTTCAGTGTTCTCCTGATGGTGGACTCATGAACATTAACATTAGCCAATGCGAGAGAGGCCTTCAGTTGCTTAGAAGTTACCCTGGGGTCCTTTGTGACCTCACCAACTATTACACGCCTTGCTCTTGGAGTGATCTTTGTTGGGATGGTAACAATGGTCTTGAATTTCCTCCATTTGTACACAATCTGTCTGACTGTGGATTGGTGGAGTCCAAACTCTTTAGAGATAGTTTTGTAACCGTTTCCAGTCTGATGAGCATCAACAGCTCTTTTTCTGAGCTCCTCAGAAATCTCCTTTGTTCGTGCCATGATACAATTCCACAAACGTGTATTGTGAAGAGCAGACTTTGATAGATCCATGTTCTTTAAATAAAACAGGGTGCCCACTAACACCTGATTGGCATCCCATTGATTGAAACACCTGACTCTAATTTCACCTTCAAATTAACTGCTAATCCTACAGGTTCACATACTTTTGCCACTCACTAATGTGTAATATTGGATGATTTTCATTTGATATTTTTTTAAATAAATGACGAAGTATAATATTTTTGTCTCATTTGTTTAACTGGGTTCTCTTTATCTTTAGGACTTGTGTGAACATCTGATGATGTTTAAGGTCATATTTATGCAGAAATATAGAAAATTCTAAAGGGTTCACAAACTTTGAAGCACCACTGTAGCTTCAGTTATGCCAGGATGCCAGCTTGGAACCTGCCGTAGACAAAGCGCCAATCCATCGCCGGGCACACACCCACACTGGGACACTAATGTACCTAACTCATGACTTTGGAGTTCCTGGCTCTGAGAAACAGTCAGTGTGAGGATGTGAGTGGTGGAGTAGGTAACCATAATGACTGATAATTAGATGGGAGCTAACGATACGAAATTTAGTCAGTTGGCGTTCTCTTAGTGCTATTCTAAATGACCTGGGCCCATTGCTCTCTCACCTGAGAGTACCTCCATCTCTGGCACTTGATGTCATCAGGTTTGGGGAGGCCTGGCATCACCTCCTGTAGCTCCTCCAGAATCACAGCCTGCACCTCCTCCACCTCCTTCTCCAGGTGCTGCATGCCAAAGGGCACGCTGGTGTGTACCACCACGGACGGCCCCAGTTCCTCCGACTCTGAATAAACAGAAAATGATTCCTCTCAGTGCGGTCTTTTTTCCTCGTCCCTTTACATGTGAACCCGTGCATGCAGCCGAAAAAGTTCAGGCTTACAGCTAGAGCAGTTAAAAGGGGAAATGAGTAAAGCACGGAACTTCCTCCAATTCAGGCTCGTTACGTTAATGCAGCCGAGACCGAATGTGAAGCGAGAACGCAACAAGAGCTGATAAGATTCCTGAGTCACTGATTTAAAAATGGACGAAACTCCTGCATGATGCACAGGATCCTGATTCACCTGCATCACCTGCTGCAGAGACGTTCACATTTCCAGAATTCTCCACCCAACTCCTCTGGAGGATCCCAAACCAACTCTGAGATCTGGGGTCTCCTTCCAAGGGGATTAAAGAATTGATTCAGACTCAAAGACTAAAGACACAAGAATCAATTTGGACTCAAACACTAGAAATTCTCTAGAGATTCAACTTGGACTCAAAGATTCGAGATTCAAAAAACGATTCGGAATTAAACATGAAATTAAAGAATCAATTTGGACTCAAACACTAAAGATTATAGTCTCCTTCAAATGGGACGCCCCGAAACATCTCTAGCGAGAGATGTCCAAACCACCTCAACTAGATCCTCTTAGTTAAGGATCATGGTGAACTCTTCACCCTCCATAAAAAAACTCTAAATCTAAACCTGTTTTTTCTCTCTAGACTCATAATCACAACCGGAACGAACCAAATCCCAAACCCTAAATAATTTTGAAAGGATAAAATGAGAAAATGAGAATGTTTGAATACAAAATTATAAACAGCAGGACCCACTGAACTCTGGGACTGTGTTGGGGCACTGGACTGAGGACTAGAACGTCACAAGTTCAAATCCTAACACCCTTAACCTCTTAAATATACATTGTAAACATAAATTGTAAATTGTAATCATGATTCTCATGTCCAAGTCGCCTACTGTAATGATCTGGCGAGAAACATGGCCGATTCATTGGCAGCTTGGATCTTCTGGCCCACAGTCCAATCTGATTACTGTCAGACTTGCTTCCTTTCCCATCACAGTTTTTTTCCCTTGCCACTGTCTCCTGTGGGTGCTTATTCATTAAGTTGCTTTGCCTCCTGATACGACGGGCTTTATCTCTTTGAGAAATAATGCTGCAATCAGAGCAGGTCAGTGCTCAACCCAGAGCCACTTGGAACAGAGCTCACGCCTCACTGTTTTTGGGCAGTCCTGATTTATGAGCCTGTTGCATTGTTCAGTCGTCTCTCTGACGCCACCTTAAAACGCACATATAACCTGATTGGGGAAATAAAGCTTTATTGTGCTCAATAAACATGGCTGGAGCACTGAGGAACTTAGACCAGTGCTCTGTAAGCCCTAAACCGCCTCTGGGGAACAGCTGAATAATCGGAGAGGACTAGAATATCTAAATATCGAATCCCCCAGCAGGCTGAGAGGTTCAGGTCCCTGGATTTAGAACGACCCCTGAATATGAGCTTTAGTTTATGACACTGAGGAACGCTGCCTCTCTTTAAATGTTTACAGGCGTCGAGGAAGCGGTGAGATGTTTAAATCAGGGCCGCCGGTGTCAGGACATGATGATCTTCTGTTTGCACTGGAAGCACAGCTCGAGGCGTGGAGACGAAAAAGGGAAGTGATTTTCACTCATTATGCACAGGCAGTTATTCTAATCTCCCGGCCAACTTTATCAGCGCCATTAGAGCGAGCCAAATAATGTCAGCACTTTCGACTGAGAGAGATTTGCAGCTAACTGGAGGAACAGATCGCTCTCAGGCTTGGCTTTTTTGAGCTTAGACTGAGCTTTACTGAACGTTTCATCACCATAAGCTCAGCAAAAGGACAATTACCTTCACCTTTATGAATAACAGAATCAAGGTTAAGACGCCGCAGCAGGAGCCGGAGCCACTCGCTTTGGAATTTGGTGTCATACGACCCCAGAGTACGGCACCAAAGACACAAAGACAGAGAGAGAAAAAGAAAGGATTATGGAGTCAGAGAGAGGGAGAGAGAGAGAGGTCACAGCATGTGGGCAGAGGATGGCACAGTGCCTGCTGGTTCTGTCACTTATTTGTTGGAGTGGGCAGCACAAGATGGCATGGCATGCCAACAAATCTTTGCCCCAAAAATGGCTCACATTTATATGTACAAACGTAACATATGTTTATAAGCAATTGTTGCTTTTCTCTTTCGGCCAGACTTTTTGCATCTCATCTCTACTCAAGACATTTCTCGCGAGCGTTACGTTTGTGTCTGAGATTTGCATTATTCATATATAGCTGTATTTTTTAAATAGTCCTGTAGTTCTGGCACTGCGTTTAGATTTATAAGCAAATTTCAAGACGTTTCCGTTCTATTCTTAGTCCAGTGAGAAGAGCTCTGCATTAATCACTCACACGCTGATAGATGAGCGATTAGCTTAAGAAAAGCAGGAGTAAAACCTAAACGAGGTTAAAGGAGGAAGCTCAGTTAAGCAGAGGTATTTGTGTGATGCGTTCATTTCACATCTACTATTTATGGATGAGGAAAATATGAGGAGTATCTCGAGAAGAAAGAGAAAACAGAGAGAGAGAGAGAGAGAGAGAGAGAGAGGGAGAGGGAGGGAGGGAGAGGGAGGGAGGGGGAGGGAGAGGGAGGGAGGGAGAGGGAGGGAGAGAGGGAGAGAGAGAGAGAGAGAGAGAGAGAGAGAGAGGGACGAGTGATCAGAAACTCAGAAACGTTCATTTACAGCAAAGCGTGAAAGTGTGGAGAAAACGAGGAGGAAAGAAAATGAGGCGCTCACCTAAATTGCACTTTTTATCGTCTATGGCGACATAGCGGACGCAGGGATTATCGGAGACGTACTTTGCCGCCCAGGGCACTCCGATCTGCACGCCGGCTTCGTAGAAGAGTCCCAGGGCGTAGCGAGAGGAGTACCTGACATCCTCCAGCTTCCTCCTAACGCACCCGTTCATGACTGAGAAAGAAAGCACACCAGAACATCATCTTAGACTTTCCCTCTTTGAATCCAGACTAACTAAAGTAAATTTGTGCAAAAGTGTTGTGCAAAATCATACACAAAAATCAATAGTGCCCAGCCACACTGGATAATTAAAGGACAATCTAAAGCAATAAACTTCATGCCCACTTGAGGCCGGCGTGGGTGGATCGGAACAGCGTGGCATTCGCGGCGCTACGCAGGAATCTGGAGCCGCTTCGAGGAAGTCTATCGACGTTTCCGGTCAGGAACATCTGTTGTTTATTGGACAGCGCGGCTCACTCTCGGCCCTGCTCTGGTCATGTTGGGCCCACGGGTTCTGAGCGGACCTTAGGTTAGAGTTCAGTCCCGCAGAAGGGAGCTCACTCCAACGCAGAGGCTCCCCTCTCACCACTGCAGGCCGGTCAGCGAACGAACAAAGACTCTCTGAAAGGATTAGCAATCAAAGCGCATCCTCCTTCCATGTGAGCCTGCAGATGTTTCACAAGCCCTGCTAAAAATAGTCGAAATGGGGCCCGGACTTATCAAGCAGGACGAACATGTGTGACAGTTCAGAAAGAAAGAATCCCGCGCAACCCCCCCCGCCTCTCCAATCAATGAATCAATGACCATATGAAACCGCTTGCTTTTTTTAACTCACAACAAAAGAATAAGTGCCACGCAAGCTCTCCAACCCGCTACAGGAATCCAGATGAGACTCGGAACACTTTCCCAAATGTTCATTTAATTAGGGAGCGAAAAAACACGACCACAGCAGAGGACACACAACCCGAAAGCAACAGGTCACATGACTGCCTTCGGACCTTCTATCATTTTCCATGTCGTCGCGTAACATCTGGGCCGAATTAGGAACATGTCAGCGTGCCCCTCGGTACCCAGAAATCTGGTGCTGGATCTGATCGCAGCCAACTCGGAGACAATGCAAAAGCCCGAGGGCAGAATCCATAAAAAGGCTTTTTTCATTTCTGCCAGCCATGGAATCTGGTGGAATTGTTGAACAGCACAAAAGCTCACCACAGAGGCCGGGGGGGATCACCTGATCCAGGGTTACAGATACAAACGAGGCAGCGGCGCCGGTTTATCCTCGTAATGATTTACTTTACATGGCGCTTCGCAAGTTCAGGCTAAGACGAGTCCACGTATTTGTCACGTGTTGGAAAGGCGTGAGTCGCAATATGCGAAGAAGATGCTGTCCTGCTGAACATTTGGGTGACCAGGCTCATAGTTTTCTGCGTTGCATCTGGCTTCATGGAAACACAACCGAACATGAAAGTCTTTCCACACAAATCAAAACCTCTGTGCCATCTTCAACACGACTTTATATTTACACCACTTAAACCGTTACCTTATGCTCACTGACTTATGGCTCAACGTTAAGCAGTTACGAACTTCCCTCAACAGCCCAGCGTGGCGGAACTGGGATTTGAACACACAACCTTCCAAACAGTTCAGATCCTTAATCCCTGGGTCGCCGAGTCACCCCATTGAGACTGACATTATTTTCGATGTTACATCAACACTGCTCTTTATGTAACTATCAATCATATTCGAATTTTAAGATCTGGTTTCAGGGTTGACGCTTTGCTGCACTCCCTCAGGCGTTACGGGATTCCAGCAGTGTGCTGTAGGTGACCTGATGGGATGGTTTTTCCAGACGGATGTTCAATGGCCTTCATCTGGAGGAATATTAGCAGCGCTGCATTTTCCCCTCACACAGCTGTCCGACAGGTGGGGAGCAACGAGAACTTTGCAACGAGTGGAACCAAAGTCTTTACTGGTTCTCATATTTTATACGTTCAGAAGAGCGGCATTTAAAATTGTGTCAGCTAGTAAGTAGTAGAAATGGCCTCTGAGCTATGTTGTGTTGTATGTTTGTTTGGGGATCCAGAGGGAATGCAGTTAGGGCTATCCTGGTCCATCGGACATGTCTTTGATAAATTTTTTGCAGTTTTATTAATTAGTTTCTATTAGTTTTAAAAGTGTTAAATCTGAGACAAGCCAAGATTCCCTGCTGCACCACCATGAAGCCAGTTTCAGTTTTACATTTACAGCCCTTATCAGAGACAACTGAGCTTAGCAGCTGAAGGTTAAAGATCTTGATCAACCGCAGAACAGTGGCACTTTTTGATTTGGAATTTTTGGGTGGTTTTGTTAACCATAATAGCCCTAGAAGAGACATGGAAGAGCATAAGGAAAACCAAGCTACTGAACTTGGCATAAATCTTAATCTCATTTACATGATAAATTATAGTGCTGCACCACCCTCACGTACTTCATTTGCTCTTCATCTCTGCACAAGGATCTTACGAGTCTGCTGGTTGTCTGTCTAAGTGACGTTCCAGTCTAGTTTTGGGATGCCACGGTAGGAAAAGGTTGAAGGGACATGGAAAAAACAGACAAAAATGCCCGACACCACACACAATGCCAAAGAACACACAAAAACTGTATACAAACATCATCCGAAATCCACTGTGAACACAAACACACGATGCCTGCAGCCTTTGACAGGTTCAGCCTAAGGGTCATATACTCAATCATGCAAACGACCCATGCACGTGCCGCCTTACGTCCTCTGCATCGCCTTAGTGGCAGATCCCCATTTCCCCAGCCTGCATTAACAAACCCTCTCGTGTCCAGAGCGTTAGTCCTTCACACGTCTGAGCAGGCGAGCCACTACATTAGTGCATGAGAGCCCACATGTGCGCCGGGATATGAGACGACAAGGTTAATGTTTCGCAGTCGGCTGGCACTCGCGGCCCCTGGATCTTTGATGTGGGAACCGGCGCAGGACCATGTCGGGCTCGGCGTGTTGACAGAGCGCTGACTGATCGATGAGGGCTGCGGCCTACGCTCCAGATCTCCAGCGTGGGGTGTGGAGAGCAGCTGCTGCTCATTCTCTGTTCTCTCCGCTTTGTCTCTGAACCTTTTACACCTCCACAACAGGACTGCTGCGCTTCATCAAATAGGCACTTTCCCCAAGTACAGCCCATGACAAAAGCAGCGGTGGGTTCGGGGTTCAGACGGTATCATTACGTTAACAGTCAGGCTGTGGGTTAGGGTCAGATCAGACAGATGTTAACTAATTCTAACCCCTGCCTAGGAACGCGTCTAAATGTTGAACTGACATCCTGACGTTCTGATCTGGTAAGGTGCCAAACATCAGCACGGATTTGCTTGAGCGGTCTAATAACTTAAATCTGGTTAGATGCAGGAATAAAAATATTTGTGATAAAACACATCAACCTTAAAGAGCTGTACTTCTGTCAAGAGTGTGCCTGGCAGTGCCTGCTGATCTATGGAACTCTTTCCTTGAAAAACAGGCTCGTGTTTAATAAGTGGTAAGTTCTGGAGCCTCAGAACCCCAATCTGAAAAAGTTGGAACAGTATGGAAACTACAAATACTTTGGGTATGAACCAAAGATATCTCATATTTTTCTGATTAACTTAATTTCATTTGTTAATAAACATACATTCCTGCACTTCAGGCCTGCAACGCGTTCCAAAAAAAGTTGGGACGAGGCAATTTAGGGCTAGCAATGACATTACCTAAAAAAATCATGTGATATCAAACAGGTGATTATAATCATGATTTGGTCCCAAAGCAGTGTCCACCAAAGGCAGAGTCTTTGAGGAGTAAAACTGATCAGAGGATCTCCAGTTTATCACCAAATGTGTACAAAAATGATTTAAATGTTTAAAAACAATTGGAAGGGGTTTACATATCTTGTACTTTTTTCCTAATTATGATTAGTTTTTTTACCTCATTACTAGCCCTAAATTGTCCCCGTCCCAACTTTTTTTGCAGTGTGCTGCAGGCCCAGAATAGGCTATTCCCTATTTTAGAAGATCAGTAACATATTAATTTCTTTATTCATTTCCCCTAATCCAATTCAGGGTCGCGGGGTGCCAGGGCCTAAAGGGAAAAACAAGGTTAAGCTGGAACAAACCCTCAACAAAGGAGCTAAAACATTCAGGACTCTGTAATCTAATCGGTACATTAAAGGCAGCCCATGTGGTTCTGAGCAGAACCGTAGAACCATTAAGTGGGGAGTATCGAATAAGAAACGGATGAGTTATGGGTATGGGTACGAGGGAGGGTAGCAGCTCGAGAGGAACCTTGAGAGCATGGGCTGTGATTCAAAACGAAATCTACAACTCGAATGCAGAAGTTGCTGCTGCACCTGACCTGCTTCTAAACACATGGTCTGCTGGTCTCATGTTCTAACATGAGATACAGGGCTTCCTCTTTGAGCACGTGTGTGTGCTCGTGTGTGTGTGTGTGTGTGTGTGTGTGTGTGTTAAATTGAGGTCAGTGAGGTTAGGTATAAGTGAGCTACATTGTGGGGTGATTGGAATTGAAATTGTAAAGATTCCCAGGAGCCAGATGGAGGTCTGGCTTCAGCCCAGGTAGATCTGAAACTCTCTCTCTCTCTCTCTCTCTCTCTCACTCACTCACTCACTCACTCACACAAACACACACACACCCCTTAAAATTCGGCCGAAGTACTGAATATCGTCAGTTATCTATGTGGTTGATTGTCTTTGCCAGTTTTAAAGCTTCTCTCAGTTGTGAGGAGTTACAAATCATGAACGGTCGTGGCCTCCTCCCATCTGGCAGGAGAGCTCCCATAAAAAGCCAGTGTTATTGTGAAACATACTCTACGGCTCACTGACAATCAATGGGCTGAAAACGAGAAAGGAAAGGAGAACGGGAGGACGAGAATTACAGCACCAGGGCATTCTTTGTCGAAGCACATCTTCTGGCTATCTGCTACAACGTTCCCTGGTGGCTCAACAGTTCTGGATGGGGACAGGACCAATAAAAGCTGTTGCTGCGTGGAATTGAGCTCGGCGGTAGGTCTGAGGGAGGCACGGCCAGGACGCGAGCCAAGCCGAGGTCTCACCAGAGCTTGGGAAGATCTACGGCGTGAATCCCTCTGGCTTTGGGAGGTGTTCCTGCGGTGCTCTGGAGTGATGTCTGGATTTATCAGTGCTGCTTGGACCCTTACTATGAACGACATGGATTCAGATCCACAGAGGCTTCGTTACTAATGTAAAATCTATACAAATTCACCCTAACTCTACGATGCTGGGCTCACGGGACAACCTGGGTAAAACCGTTGAACGCACGCAAGCAAAATTTTATTTTTGAAGTGTTTTTAAGTGGTTGATTTATGTGAGGTCTGCATTGTATGTTCCATTGTTCCTGGAGAGGCCTGGCCTTTGCTTCCACCCTCAGGGAATCGGGTCACACGGCAGCACGGCGTACTAAAAATCCATTCAGAGTTCTTGAAGAGAAATGGTTCCCAATTCATGGAAAGCCTTTAAAGGTTGCCCGAATGGTTCTGGAAAGCATCCCAAAAAAAAACTCTGTTGGGAGTTCTTTCTTTAACTCGTTGGTGAACCGGCGATAAGCAAAGCATTTTATAGAGTGAGAGAACAGTAAGAGGATGTCTGGACCGGGTCCAGCTTCCATTGGAAATCGAGGAGGAGGGGGTAACGTGCCGGCTTGAGAGGTCTGTCATTAAATAAGGTTCCTTCTGGACCCGATTTCAACACCCATTTGATCGAATGACACTTGATGGCGATGACGGATTCGTACATCTGGAACAAGAACCTGAATTACTTCTCAGGTCGCGTCAGTGGGAAAAATTAAAGGGGCTTTGTGACTGATGAGAACCATCCAGCTCTGAGCTGGGCTCCTTCCACGGCCAAACCTCCTGGAAGCGAGATTTATTTCATGTAGGCGGTTAAGCCCATGGAGAGCAGGATCACAGATGCCTACAAGATGTATGTTCACTGTTGGAAAGCTCCCAGCAAATCTAATTTAATAATCTGCCATGAGTGTTTGATAATCCTGACCCTCTTTATTCACTTGATATGATCCTCAAATATCAAATGACCTCGAGTCTGGACCCAATTCAAAGTTTTTTGTGAAACCCAGGCTTTGACTCAGCACAATAAACCAAACCCTGAGTGTGTACGGACCAACACAGGTGCACCCTGCTCTAAAGCACTAAAGCAATAAATTGCAGGGATATTTAATAATCTCTCTACACGGAGGATCTCTCTTTATTCCCTCCCCTCCTCGTCCTCCTCCTCGCTCCAAACAGGATAGCTTTGTGCGTCGGACCTGGCATTGTTCTGATGTCAGCTAAAATATGTTCAGTGGGTAAGAGGAGAAACGGGCAGGCCTATTTTAGAGAAAGCTCGAGCTTAATTCAGGACCAAAACAGACATTTAGGGCAGCCACCTGAGGGCTCGGGTGCTGACGTCAAGCCACACGGTTTATTTTAAGCATCTGGTCAAAAGGTAGTCTGTCACACAGACCCCATTTTAGATTTTTACACACACACACACACACACACACACACACACACACACACACACATACACACACACAAAACACATTAAGTCATGTACGGTGGCACCTTTTCAGAATAAACCAAGAGTCTGGTTCATCTGGTCGAACTGTGTGCTGCTGCAGAGGCTCTATAGGAAATCAATACGTCCCATTTCTGACTCCAGACTCATTCAGAGAGCAAATGAATTCAGCTCTGGTGTGACAACAAGATCAATCTGGTCATCTGATTTACAGTAGATTCATTCGGGGGGCATTGCTCCTCAGATAGGCTGCCACTAAAAATCTGTCCGAATATTTGTGCTCCACAATCAGGTCTGAGACCGAAGCGTGCGCAGCCGAGCAAAGCGCGTATTTATAGCTCTGACATTTACCTAGTAAAACAATGCAGCGAAAATGTGTTTCCTCAAACATGTGACTAATCGTAGAAAGGACACGCTCTGTTCCTGAATTTGAAAATCAAATACGTTTCTCAGGGGACAGACAGACGGTTCATCCTAAATAAGCTCCATCTGCTTCTCTGGTACTGACTAAAATCTTAATACAAAGATCAGCGATTTACTTTAATTTCTTAAGCATGAGAACGTTTTCTTTCATTTTAATTAAAGGCATTAAACTAAGCATTAACCAGTTTGCATGATGGTGCTGTTTATAATACATATACAAACAGCCAAGCCAAGAGTTACACCAGTTCCTGACTGGCCCATTAAACCTGAACTTCCTGCATGCCTGCTGAATGCTGTAAGCGCTGCTCTGGAGCAACACAGTCCAGTTTATTTTAGACCTAATAACATCTCTTCAGGTGTCCCACAAGGGACAGCATCCTAATAGTTTTGAAAAATTACTACCGATATTATTAAGTCCAAATTCTGTTGCCGAAATTGTATAATAAATCCAGTCTCGATTTTGCACATCCAGATGACTTCATTACTGCGTAGGTTTCTGGTTATAAGTGAACAAAAATCAAACGTTTTAACCAGTTTTCTATTCTTTTACTTGTGCTGGTCCAGTTTGTTTACTTTATCACCTCTGGAGAGGCCAAACTCAGACATGGACATGACACACAGGCCTGGAACTCGCCCCAAAACAAAGACAAACTAAACCACAGACCAGGAACTGGGAACTGTTGGGAACGACTTGTGTGCAACGTAATTTTGGACCATCGTTCTCACACTTTTGTAGGAGAGAGAAGGTGGATCGTACCATTTTTTGAGGCAACGGGGGCAACCATATACCGTCTACGGTTTTAACATTTCTTTCAGCTTTCAGAGACAAACATCTGTTTTTAAGAAGCAACAACAAGATAGCAACTTTTTACTCTTAATGTAGGATGTCTGGGAATCAATTACGAGGTGTACTGGAGCAGCCTTAAAAGAGACCGGACATGCCTATAATGTCCGAAAAGGTTAATCGGGTTATTCTGGTTACTTATACACCAGAAACTTAGGATGTGAACATTTTAAAGTTGAAATATGTCACGCTTCCATTCATATCTGTAAACCCAGGGTTTGAGTCTTGTCCCTGTCAAAGGCCGACAGGGGTAAGACATTACATAGAGAAACTCCGTTATTTGAGAAGAGCAGAGCCAGAGAGCGTCCATTTAGAATGTAGAACCCAGACAGTGAGGGGAAATAAGCCATATGTCTCTGTCAGGAGTCAGAACGAGGGATTACATCATGCCAGACTCGCAGGCTTGAAAGAAGCAAAGCCAGACAACCACACACTCGATGGGAGACAAGAAGAGACTCCGAATCTGCGCCTCTCGCCGTGGATGATGTAACTCGACACGTTAATTGTATTGCGAGCGTGGACCGATCTCCAGGTAATTGCTCGCGACGTGATACTGATCCGCTCGCTCGCTCGTTCTGTTTGTCGAACCGTGAGCAGCCTCCCGTCGTACCTGTTCCAATCTCTGACGATTAATGCCTGCTTTTAAACAGTGCAGAAGCACGATACTTATCTCATCGTCAGGCCTCAAATCGAATAACGCAGCCAGTCTGACTGATTACCACATCAGAGAGTCAGAGCCAGAAATAGAGCTCTAACTCGGTTAGACTCCTGTTTCTCGATATCAGCCTGAGCCGGACGCCGAGGCACGATGCGAAACAAACCCCGGCAGCCATTTAACTCCCTGCAGCATGACGTAATGCTGGCACACTCCAAGAGTCACGCTGGGCTCGAGTGGTCAGGAAGTAAAAGCAGGGGCTTGACAATAGGAAAGGGTGTGGGGCTTGCCGTCACTCAGCGGCCCGGCTCAAACGTGACTCATGGGTAATGGGACCGGTGCTCAAGTTCACGGCTGCACCTCCTGCTCGTTTGGATGGAGGAGCAGAGCAAATATCAAGCTGGACTTTGGAAAGGCCTAAAGGCACGTCAGCAAGGAAGTTAGATCGCTTCGTAATTAGGCTTAATCAGACAGAAGAACGTCGAGGCGCCCGGCACGTCCCCTCAGAAGCAAACAAACAAAAGGGAGAGTAAGGTAGCGATTGCTAAATAAAAGTTCTTGATCACATTAACATGGGGTCGGTGACTCAAAACGAGGACTAGGAGGCGAAAGAGTAGTGGGACATGGACGACTTTACAGCAGAATTCATCTAAAACTTGATACAGCTCTGGAAAAAATTAATAAAGCACTGAAAAATGATCTGTTTCTCTGATTTTACTATGTTCTCTACATGTTTGAGTACGTGTTTTATTCTATAAATTATTGATGAATTCCAAATAAAATCATTTATTTGCAGCAATCACAAGAGCATTTATTCACTTTAAATCAAAATGGATCAAAATTACAAAGAAGATGGTGTGTTTTCAGACTTTGATTAATAAAACAACTAATAATACAAAGAAAACACGTTTATATTACTATATTACTATGTTATATCTTAGGAAAGTTAAGAAATTAATATTTCAATCATGGCTTTCATGTGTCTTGCATTTTTCCTCAGTAAGGGTGGGTCATTTCTTCTCTTATCCGAAAAAGTGCCAATTTTAACTCAAATCTGACCTAATCCCACAAAGTTTCATCTGACCAGTTAAGGTTCTTAAATCCTCCAACCTGGGAAGGACACAACAGACCAGAAACAACAACGGCTGTGTCTGAGGGAGGAAAGGCAAGGTCAGAGGCGAGGGTTAATCTCCCTGCAACAGCGACCCCTACTGTAAGCTTTGATGCACCGTGCCGGTCGAGTGTGGGATAAAGAAAACCTTTCCAGCACTTTAAATGCAACGTAACTGATCGATCAAGCGAATAAGGGTGTCATATCCCAGATATTATGAAATAATAAGACGGATACTTTCGTGGAAACAGCATGAAACCTCAGGAGGCCAGAGCAGAGGGCCAGCTTCCTCTTTTTACATCTTCTCTGTCTCTAACCACAAAAACAGAACTGGCTCCTCATATGTTCTTCTGAACTCGCCAAACTGGAAGTGAATTTCGTTCTAATTTTGAAACGCACATACTCTGCCTGCCTGTGTCAGCTTTGTTGGAGAACAGGCCTGACCACCTGTTATCGATTACAGAAAGTCGGCGGCGAGGACCTACACGTTACCTGAGGCGGCGGCCCTCGTGGGCCGTGGGAGAGAAAGTTAAAATGTCGCCGCGCTCAAAGCTCTGAGGCCTGAAAACGCTGAAACCTCGTGTGTCCATCATTCCGACGGACTGTGCCAGCTCTTGCGAAATCTGCATTCCTGTGACTTGTGTTAATTTCTGGCAGCTGGAGGAGGATGTGAGTGACAGCATGCATTCGGGCTCAACTGAGGAATAAAAGGACGGCCGCAGCAAAACGATGAAAAACATACCAAAAGTTTACAGGGGAAGGGAGGGACCAGAGAGAATTCATCAGGGATTTGGCCGGAGTGCGGGCGCATTAAGGTTTTGGCACCGCAGATGGCACGGATCAGCGCATAAAGGGACACCTCTTGCCAAAGCTCTTGTGCTCGAGGAACCCAGTCAAACCGCTGACCCAAAATGTTCGGCTGTATATCACGGGGAATAAATAAGGCCCAAGTCTTGCTCTGATTTACATCAGGCGGCCCGGCAGGGCGCCCCGAGTTCATTCATCTCCAGCAAACCATACACGGCCTTATTTCCTCTCCGCTTCCCCTCGCGCATGGAAAGCCGACGGAAGGGCCAAAGCTCAGAGTAAGAGGTGGTCTGCATGCACGTAACATTCAATAATTCACACACGAGCGTCTCTCCAAATGTCACACTGCCTCCGGCAAACGGAACGGTTTAGAGTTTAGACATCTTTCAATTCTTAATGGACGTCCACGATCGTGCAGCAGAAAGGCCGTAGAAAACTTAATGCATTCACACGTACAGAAATAGCAACAGAAATTAAAACGGAGAGGCGCTTGGCGTGGAACTGGAAAGCACCGGTTATTAAAACCCACTGTTTTGGTGGCAGGATATTCCTACTACTGAACCACACTGAGTAATCGAACCACACTTAGCCAAAAGTTTGCGGATAAACAAAAATTAAATCCAGAAACAAGGCGATTAGTTGTTCAAATTGTGAGTTGGCTCGTTTTGCTTCAAAAACAGGCCTCACTCTTCAGATTTAAGGTCAGGATTCTGTACGAAGCAACCAAGATCTAAATTAAAGTTGGCAAACCAACCAATTATTTATGGACTTTCTTTCAGGAGCAGAAAATGGTAAACTCAACTGAGAGCGATCGAGGTGTTTAGTACAACCTGTTCTCCTGTTAGTGTTTACATAAGAAGATTATTCATGATGTTTTTCATAATATTGTATTACATTTAATCTATCATAGACTACATGTTATTGTATTTTTATCTGAATTATTTTCCTCAAATATATTCTCTATTAGGGTTCCTATAAACTTATTAATTTGGTAATTTTATTTTAATTCTTGCATATAACATCTATACTGCCCAGGCAGGCTGGGTGCCAAGTTTTCTTGCCACTGTCACACTAGGTTTGCTCAGTTAGGGCTTTGGGCCGAGCTAATAGAATATAATAAATCTGTTTTGAGACAATGCGTCATTGTACAAAGATCAGACTTTTGTCTTGACTTTTGCCTGATTCATATTATGAGTTACTGCAGCTGAAATCAGATCCCTAATTAGAATAGTCCACATACTTTTGGACACTGAGTTTATGTCTCTGGGAAACCTAACTGAAACGCTTATGTGCATGTTACATAATCATGGCTCTAAAAAGCATTTATGGGTCTGTAATCTTCGCAGGTTAAATACCTTGCTGGGTTGAACCTGGGACCTTCTGGTCTATAGTCCAGTATCTTAATGTCTGTACCACCATAATCCCAAAATAGCTGCAAAAACACGTTAGGAAATTCGTATTCCCCATGTTCCTTTCAGCCTATGCTGGCACACTGGCGCGGGCATGCACACGCACATGCACACACACAAAGTACCACTGGGCTTAAACGACACAGAACGTTCTCATATTTGCATTTAATCTCCAGAAGGAGCTCCAGCACTGCAGAACCGTCCCTCAGTCACTACTACGGTCTGAACAATCAAACATCCAGGCCCTGAGATAGCACAGGTTACACAAACCCTGCTGCATACTCCTGCCTTTGAATTCTGTTGAGTAGGCAGGAAGCGTGACTCATTTTTGGTGTATATATTAAATCTGTGTAAATCGTTTCCAGATTGCATCTGTGTGACTGTGCAAACAGTAGTGCTTCACACCTGCCTGCTGCCCCCAACTGTCCTCCTCGTGCCATTGCAAAGCTGTACCCGGGTGACATCATTCCTAACACCCGCCTCCTGCTGCCACCTTACCCTCTGTTAGATAAGCGCTTGGCTATCTTCTCCTGTAAAGCTTCCTCTATAAAGACTGATGAAATACTCCAGATCCTTCAGACACCCAAATCCTGCATTCTGGACTTCAGGTTTAGGCTTAAGCTTAAGCTTAATTCCGAGGTCACTGTGTAGATTCAGTCCTGGTGAAAGCAAATATAACCACGACCCAGAGATCCAGAGCAATGCAGGGTAGGAATTTGAATCCTGGACCTTCTGGTGAATCGTTGATTGAATTCAAATCTCCTGATGCTTCATGGAGGTTGTATTCTAAAGTTATCAGGTTATTTAGAGAATAAACAGCCCTGCATCCTCAATCCTCCACCATGCCAAACAGTGGATTAGTCTTTTAAAAAATCCTTCTTTTTACAGTTAAATTAATTCATGCCAAAAATAAAAGGTTAGATTTCTCTGCAGTAGAACCCTGAGCTCACACAGGACTGAAAGTGACAGTTATATTTAGAATGTTTTACTTTTATCCAGATTATATATATATATATGTATACTGCTTAAAAAAATAAAGGGAACACTTGAAGTTATATTGTGTTGTGTAAGTGTTCCCTTTATTTTTTTGAGCAGTATATGTATAATATATATAACATATATAATATATTATATATATATATATATATATATATATATATATATATATACACACACACACACACACACATATATTATATATATACACACACACACACACAATTATATATGTATACAATTATAGTATATATATATATACACACACACACACACACTATATAAGTTTGCATATAAAAAATTTTTTTTTTAACATTCTCCAATTTTTATATTTAGCTTCTATTTATTTAAACTATTTAAACTTATTACTTAAGTAACTTAGCTTAATTCTGCTGTAAGCCTAATTTAATATAATTTAATTTTATATCAATATAATATAATTCTGCTATTAATATAAAATTGCAAAGCTGCTTTGAGACAAACGTGCAACAGAAATACCTCTGACTTTGATGTTGAAATCATATACTGATCTTATAATGTGACAGGTGCACTACACCACTACTAACCCATGATGTGTTTCAGTACTATGTTATTTATATGACCATGTGTTGTCCAAAACGTGCTTATCACACTTGGTGAATCAGTAGCTTCTGATTTCGACTTCCTCCCTTCTTAATTTAAGCTGAAACCCAGACACATTCCCTACAAAGCTGATGACCCATCCACCAGCTACAGCATGCCCGACTGGATGCCCTGTCCCGCTTCCCCGACCATTTAAAGTGGCGTTCCCAAACAGATCCCAATTCCACCTCCATTTTGAGCTGTCTCAGTACATTTTCCACTCAGAATCTAATTTGTGATGCAGCTATTTTTTCTCCATTCCCTTCCTCTGCGCCCGGGCTGTGATGACTTTCTGCTCTCATCCTGCATTATTCACCATTTCCCAGAACCCCCACACCCCCCAGAGGCCTTGGCCTGCCTCCCCTTCCCATTTCCATATTTGGCCTTTTGGACTTCTGTTTCACCATTTAGAATCGGCGTGTTGGATTTGGGACTTTGCGCTGCAAAATCCAGTTTGGATGCCGATCTGAGGCTCGCGGTGTGGCCGGTCAGACGGAGACAGTCCGGTGTGGCCGGTCGTCCTGCTCCAGCCACGGGGCCACAGGAAGATGCTTATGGAATCAGGGAGGAAGATAATGAATGCACAGCCTGCTGGCCGTTTGTGTCTGCGCCACTGACAGTGATTAGACTCAAAGTTCTCATGGAAATAAACAGGGATTAGCTCTCTGCTATGAAGGACAGGTCAGACGACACTAAAGACTCGTTCTGACTCGGTGGTAATTTAGAATTTGCTGCAAAATTCGGACAGAAACTGTTCCTCTGGTGTGTAAAGAAAGGTACAAAGCTTCTAAAGACAGGACATTAGAGATGACGGCCCTTAATAAGCTGCAGGTAGTGAAACCAGTCATGTTCTGACTCTGTAGTTTCCTTCTCCTTTCGTTTCTCGCTTCATCCGTGCCGTAACACGGACTAACAATCAAATGGCAGATCTGAGGCAGGATTTTCTGTTAAAGTGTCCAACGCTCTCATTATCCATTTGAAATAAGATTGCATCTTGTGTACAGGTACAGTTAAAGATTCTTAGTTAGTGTCAATAAGGGCCTGATATTTTCGTACCTTGATCTATTTCTTGTACTAGAGGTACTCCACAAATTCAGGGGCCTGTACAAAGACCATGTCCTCCTTACGGCACTGGGATTCACCGCCGATTATTGTTTGTTAGAGAAAAAAATGTCATTTTATGTTTAAAAGTTGAACATCCATGATTCAGAATTTTCCCCCAAAATATATTGGAAATCTGCTCCCTACTACTGTAACGCATAAAGGCTGGAATACAGACCCCATGTTATGTTGTCATGGTGTCTGGCACCCATGACAAATAAGCATTATTATTTTGTAGTTATGATTATGGAATTCTTAATAATCCTGGAAAACCAACCGCTCAAAAAATATCTGGTCCCTGTCCATAATTGATACCAAGACCAAGATGTGACACAGACCGGGAACGGCACCACGTTACGCTATCCAAATATCCCCTATCCAAACCATTTTCCTGAATCATGTCCTGGTAGATTCGCTGATTCCCACTAATTTTAAAATGTGTGAGTACGGGCAGGTAATTGGTACGTGTTGGCATGCGTTTTTAAGGGGCACTGTACTTACAGGAGCCAATGTCTCCTTGTAATTGTAGTATCTGTGGGACGGGCATGGTTAGAACCACCACATCAAACTGTTCCGGAGAGCCCTCTTTCCGGTGCACCTCCCAGCACGGACCTCTGCGGTAAACGTGGGTGATGTGACGGCCGAACAGCACCTCTGCTCCTGCACGGATGTGGAGAAAAGTAAAAGGGCTGCTGACTTTGTAATCCTGGGTAGCAATCAAGTGTTATTCCAGAAGGAGTAAACAAATCACGAACGGCTCAAATTAAAAAGGATTCTGGAGAAATGATACGACAAACCGGGGACCTGAAACCTCCACGTGCTGTGCTTACTGACCCTGATTAAAGGCTCTACTTTAAATCTGTTTATCAGAGCAATACAAAGATCGTTATCATTTATGGCAAAGCATCCATATTTACCGCCGCATCTTATAATTTGGCATGTCCAACTCCCCAGTCTTTTCAACATCTCCCCCCATGTGCACACCCCCCTCTGCCAAAAGAGGAAAGCTGTAGGCCAGAGAGCAGACTTTGCATGCCATGTACATCGTCCCATTTCGTATGTAGTATTTCCACCGTATAAATCCTTTAACTTTTCTAGGCAGACAATTTGTGGTTTTCGCTCTTTGTTCTTCCACATTCCAAACATCACTCAAAAAAATCATCCGCTTACTCTAATAACATCCATTTCTAAACCATAAATCAGATGCAAAACTTTGCCAAACGCTCTTTTGAGCTCTCTAGGAATTCGGTAATTGCCTTCTTCAAGCATAAGAACTGATTTTGGAACACCAGCTGTTTGATCAGAACACACATCAGAAATTAACTACAGATATTCACTGGCACTCAAATGCTTATTGATATTAGGAGGAAACCCACCACTAGATCATGTGATCACTACCACCAACAAATGCTGACCCAGGACTGACTGCGGCCGTGGGTTCAAGCTGTTAACACTGAATCCTGACCCTACCATCTGCTTTTCATTAGACTAGACGTTTTCTGATCTCTAACAGCAGAGCCTGTGGCCTCTGTTTCCTTTTCTTGGCTGACAGGAATAATCCTGATGTGGTTTTCATTGTTGTAGCCCAGCTGCCTCAGGGTGTGACATCTTGGGCATGCTTTCTGATCTCAACCAAGTTACTAAAGTTACTGAAACCTTCCTTCCTGTTAACTCCTATAAATCACTTATGACAAAGCCTAAAAAACGACTAACCTGACTCTCTGAGATAATGTTTGACGATAGATGACATCCCGGAAGGTGTTACGTAGTTCACACTCCCTTCCTCGTTTGTCTCCATTCCATCCACCGTAGCCTCGAGGGGTTTGAAAATACCACTCTGTAGAAGTTCGTCATAAAATCTAGAACAGATGAAGGTTGAAAATGAGAACACTGATTGATCATGAGGGAAAAATCAGGGTCACGATCTTGAAGGCATCTTCAGAAACAGACGCACCTCCTGTGAATTTTGGCATAATATGGCGTGGCGGTGATATACTGAGCTCCAAGATCAGCTGTGCTCAATGAGCTGCTTGGGTTTCTGGTTGTAGACATCCGTCCACCTAGAAAACACATTTTATAAAACTTTTTGTTAAAGTGCTGTTGCCTGGAAATCTTAATATAATAATAACTATCTGAGAAAAATACCTCCAAGACTGGCAAGGTGGAACACAGGCATGAGCATTATTTTACAATGTTATAGAGTTTTATCATTCAGCCTCAAATATCTGGTTGGCATCGCTACTGGTGTTTGTGTTCCTGAGTGTCATTTGTAGGCCTCACATTATTTCTTTGCAGCTCATTAGCGTTTAGCTAATTGTGTTAACTTTTTTTGCTCCAAGATTAATTTGCAAAGTATCAATGACATTATGGGCCCACTCTCAATTGAGCACTGTTCAAAATCTGTTACTCATACACTACATTACTCTTACTAGTGACTCTCCAAAGGTCTTGTACAAATTATCACTAGAGTTTCAGAAAGCAACCTTTATGTCATGATAGTGATCAATAATTCAAGATCTCTGAAGAATATTAGATCTTGTTGTCACCAGGAAACAAACCCGGTAAAAAATAATGTGTAAATATGCTACATTTTGTCTAGATTACCTAAATAATTTGTGAAACATCTGAGATCTCATGAATGCTGATAAGCACGAATAATTAACATAAACATAAATTAACCAAAAATATTGAGTACGTTTTGGCGCGACCTCAAGAAAACAACAATATGTTGTTACCACAGAAACACGATGGCCGTTTTGGCCTTCCACAGAGAAGCAGTTGTGTGACCGTTATTCAGTATGAAAAGAATAGTTACTGAGCGTTCAGACTTCTTTTGCTGTTCAGAATTATTTCAATTCAGTATTCGAGTCGAATGTGAATAAACACTGTGTGTGTGTGTGTGTGTGTGTGTGTGTGTGTGTGTGTGTGAGAGTGAGAGAGAGAGAGACAGAGAGAGAGAGAGAGAGAGAGAGAGTTTGCTAACCTGCTCCTCGCGCTTTATCCCACACCACTATCTGAATCTTGTTCGATAGCTCTCGCCTCAGGAGGCACGCGCACAGTCCTCCGGTCAGTCCGGCCCCGACTATCAGTACTCGGGACATCCTGAATAAGGAACAGTTCCAGAATGAGGACAGAATGAGTTTAATCTTTTCTAAGCTGCACAGCGGGTCAAAATAAAACCAGAACTGTATCTTTAAGAGCTATGGAAGTATAATTCACAGCTCACATAAAGAAAATTCACAAATTGTGAGCAGGAGCTTCTCTAGCTTATAATTCCCGTAAGTAGATTCATTCGACTGTGCCAGAGGGAGGGGAGGCTGGCTGGACGCTCACCCCTGTCGCTCCAACAGTGACTCCTGCCAGCCCTGTGATGGACTGGTGTCCCATCCAGGCATGCTAGCGCTTGTAACCTGTGTTCTGTGTGGTAAGTACCATTGCCCTTTGACCCTGACCCCAAGTGGGGATTTAAAGATTAAATAAATTAATAAATATATTAATTTAAATCATATGATCCTGGGCTTATGGGACACCATGGGGGTCATTTTGAATCAGGTTTCCGTCTCACATTATTCATTTTTGTTTGGTTCAGATACAGACATTTGATTAAGCTTTTGTTTCTGTGGTTTTCAGCCAGAATACTAAAAATAAGTTAAAGAATTAACACTATTTAATCCATCTGAATTGACAACTTTATAATCACTAAAATCCATTTTCAATCTTCACCCCAACAGCGTTCAATAAATCCCATTGACATTAGAGCAAAGATTTAAACAGCAATATCAGTTAAGTCTCATTGCTCTGTATTCATGATTAGTCAGTCTACTTTAATAACAATCATGTGAAATGATGTGATCAGCCTTTGACTTTGTTTGCTATCACACACTTGTGGGCGGTGAAGAACAATGGGCGCGCTCCAAATCGTAACCTATTTACTAAAAAGTGCATAAAATAGAGAAACGACACCATTTAGGGTGTATCAATCTTAC
Source organism: Ancistrus triradiatus (assembly GCA_025084515.1). Taxonomy (NCBI): domain Eukaryota; kingdom Metazoa; phylum Chordata; class Actinopteri; order Siluriformes; family Loricariidae; genus Ancistrus; species Ancistrus triradiatus. The sequence goes on along the minus strand of JAJAGP010000125.1, from coordinate 588,132 downwards.
AAGATGTGGGTACTTACGCGGTTTGGAACGTATACCCCCAAGGTCTGAGGCGTTGCAAATTTTCTACCCGTATTCTGAGAAAGCCCCACTTTTTATACGCAACACGGCGATAGTTTCCTGTGATTCGCTGGGCTACAGCTTGTAACGCCACATTAGCCAATAAGAATGCTCTTAATGTCCAATCACAGCCTAGAAGGAGGGATTTGCCGGAAAACGGTTGGGTAAAACAGCGCTCCTGCGGGGTTCTTAGGATTCAGGACGCTGCTTGAAGGGAAACACAGAAGGTGAGAGCAGTCTGTTCGGTGTGAATTTATTTATTATTTATTAGAATTTGTTGAACTGCAATATTTGAGCCGTTCGTGTACTTTACTGTGTAGTTAAAGTGGTGTATCTGTCACGTTATTGCAATGTTATAACTTTTTTTTTTACATGTATAGACGTAGTTTGTTCACGTGACTTGTGTTTATGTAAGATAAATGAATCCCTAAAATAGTTAATCCCTAAAAAATTACTGCTTTCACTTGTGTAAAGATCACTGTTATCGTGTGGAACTGCTTTAATGAGTTACTCTCTTTCTGTAATAATTATTTACAGAAATATGTAGCCAGTATTGTACTCAATTAACCAAAATCATTTTTATAACTAATAACTAAGGGAAGCCTAAACTTTCATTAAAGAACATCTGGAAAAAAAGCTAAGGCTCCTGTTTTACCTCTGCCTAACCTGGTTAGGGTTGTAAGGAAGGGTCTGGACGCTAACCTGGAATTCACTGGGCTCAGGTACACCCTGTATGGCACTGATCCCTAACTAGCTATTGGAATGATTATAGGTGCTGTTATATTGTCAAATGCAGTTTTTGCACAAACTACACATCACTAACCCTGGAACTGATGAAGTCTTGTGTATTTGCAGACAGAGATGGTTTTGCTGCGGCTCTGTTTAACCCTTCTCACGTCCTGCCTGGTCCAAGCCTCGCAGTTTGAACCCGAAAAAAAGCTCGACCCTGAAGTCTATATGAACATTGTAAGTACTGTGTTTCTGAAGATGACCAGTCATTTCCATTAAGCAATGATCTGCGTGTGATGATCGCTCCTTTATCCAGATTAGTAACCAGTTAAACGTGTCGAGGGAAGATTTCAACACTAATGTGGAACATGATGTCACTCAAATAATACTGGGGGCATGTGATGTGCGCAGGACTGAACTTTCTCATTAGATCTGTTCTGGGGAAATGTTTAGTCCTTTGCCCACAAACCAACTTCTCAGTATACCCGTTATTGTGGGCACTCTTATCAGAGTGTGTGTGTACAGGCCAGTGACCCAAACAAAATCAGATTCTGCAAAACGTGTCTGCAGATTCTGCAAAAAGTACAGTCTTAATGTCATCTAATATATGTATGATGAACCGACTGCCACCAAGAGCTTCACTATGCCACTTGAATCCGACAGACAAACCTCACAAGCTGGGATAGCAACCAGATTTCTCCTAATGCAGATCCTCCCAGGTGAGATGAGGGTTATCTGTCGATATTAGGGATGCACCGATCCGAATTTTTCAGTTCCGAACCCGATGTAATTCCTGATGTAAGACAAAACAGAACAAATTAATACATATATAAATGGACTAAATTGCAATTTATTTGTCACTAAAATAATAAATTGTGCAGGACCTTGACACAGCATTTATCTTAAAGTATATTTATGTACTATGACGTTATTAATATATTATTAAACTGTAATATTATATGTTGTATTTTGCAGTGCCTCCACCATTTATTTTGCATCTGACGCAAAATTGAAGTGAATGGATCGGGGTTTCCGAAATCCGATCCAGCTAATTTTGGTAATATCGGGACCGATATCTGATCCTAATATCGGATTGGTGCATCCCTAGTTGATATCAGGTGGTAGTGGGTTATGAGGGCGAGATGCTTGCCTAGTGTTATAATAGAAAATGCGCAGATGTGTGTAGCTGCACTGTGTTGCTTTATGTCCTTTATGCCCCCCACCCCATGTTAAACCTCGCGGGTCAAGCAAACGAAAAGTGCTGCACTGTGGGGTTTTTTTTTTAAACCACCAGATAAACCACAATCGGGTAGTTAAACATTTGCACAGTTGGACAGCCAATTTATAGCAAATCAGGGAAACCAAACCAGATAAGGCTGTTCATTTATTTAAGGTTTTCACAGAAGAACATTCTTTTTTCCCTGAGCTGCAAATTTGTTCAAGGTCTTTCTTTTGGCTTTTCATCTGCCATGCTTTTTTACAGCCCTGCTATTTTTAAGCTCTGAACTAGGACCAAGCAGAGAGAGACAGAGAGAGAGAGAGGGAGAAAGAGACAGAGACAGGAGAACGTTGAGCCAGCAGTGGGTTTATCCTTAAGTGGCCTAAAGTAGGGCGTGCAGACTGCTGGCCTCGGGGGGTGGGAAATCATGGTGCCTTTAATTATGTACGAGGAGATTGCATGGCAGGCCTGGAACCAACACGCTTTCTGACGTTTTTGATTAGAGAAGGGGGAACAGCAGGACAGGACTGTGTTCCTTAGGTGACTTTTTCTTTTATCATAGTGTGCAGAAGTGCAGAGTGACAGGATTCTAACACAGATCTTAGATGTGAAGCGTTTCATATCATAAGGAGTAAAATAAACCGATTCCTAGTGCCTGCGCTGCAGCAGTGCGCGTTTGAGTCACCAACTTGCCGCCTGCCCACGCAAACCTGGTGTGAATTTTAGAGTGACATCATCACCGGTACAAAGCGCTGGAGAAAAGCCGATTTAAAAATATCCACATTCAAAGAGTAGTACAGTGTGACGGGGTATACAGCCTTTTCCTGTTTTAGGGAATATCTGCAAATGCGTAGTTTGTGATTTCTGTACGTTACATTGTGTGCTGATAAGCCCCTTGGACTTTGCCCTGATTCTGTGCTGGTGTATACGTGACAGAGTGAGGTCATCAGGCACTGGGGTTATCCAGCGGAAGAGTTTGAGGTGCTTACTGAGGACGGATACATCCTGAGCGTCAACAGAATCCCACACGGCGTCCAGAGCAAACCCTGGAAAGGTGAGACATGGGAGAGCTGCAGTGCTACTATAGACCTGGGGGGGGAGTGTTGCTATCTAAATAAATGCTTTCCATACAGACTTTAATTTTAACACCACTGTCAAATTCTCAAATTAAGCAGTTACAAGGTAATTAAACCTGAGGCTTTACAAAAACACAGTGTAACATGTCATGCCATACCACCACAGGTGACCACTAGGAGATGCAAAGTGAATGCTTTGAGCTCAGGCGCAGGACCGGCTGGAAACTTCCCATATAGGCCTTAACAATGCCATCGTTCGTCGTATTATGTTTGTCACTTTCGTGTGGTAGGAGTTCGTCTGTGAAGAAAATGTTAACGTCGACTTTAACAGCTGAACATAAAGAGATAAGGGTTAAAAAATAGTTAATGAAGCTTTGAAAGAAAAAAGAAAAAGCTAACAAGAGGAGAAATAGAGAAGTTAAAAGTTGAAGAAAGAAAAATGAGCAGAAAGGTAATGGTGATTTGAGTTTGGACTCCTTTAGCGGCCTCAGCCTGAGTTTGTTGTTTACTTGAGTTTTGAAGCCGGAAAGCCACTCTGAGTTGTCATTGTTACTAGAAGCCATTATATATTATAATATATTATGTACACAAAAAATACTGAAATATAAAATGTATAAGGGAGGTTCCTTTATCTTTGGGACCCTCCCTGGTTCTGTAACTTGTTCCGTACCAAAAAAAACCCCTTACAAAGCTTTCATTACAGGTTTAATTTTTCATTGTGTTTAAAATGTACGTGCTAGAATTTCAGAAATATGTAATAATAGCTTTATAAACAGGATCTTGTGTCCAAAATGCAGTCCAAACAATGTCCCCTAATCACTAATCCCTACAGTTTGTTTACATTATGCAGCGTGATTAGTTTATATTGTTTAGGACACGTCCTTATACAGCTTTGCTCATTACTGTGTGGCAGCAGATTTAGCAGAACTTGCTTATGAGTTACCAGTGACTGCACGTCGGCATGTGATCAGTCTCTCTCTCTCTCTCTCTCTCTCTCTCTCTCGTATATTTTTTGCAGAGATTACTCTCACGCCCTTCCTGCGTATCGGGGGAAGTTGCAACACGCCAAACATGGTTTCCCACATTCTTAAAATGTCCTGCGTTTGGCAACATTCGCACCACCGCTATGCAAAGAAAAGAGAAGTGATTTTAGTATTAGTCACCCTTCTGTGTGCAGAGGGAGGAAGATCGCTGGTGCTATTATAAAACCAGGCTACAGAAGGTGCAACCCACGCCTGACCTTGGCTCTGAGCTTTTGGACTCATGACTACATTACAACAGAAATGGGCTCACGATTCATTATGTAGGTCAAAGCAGAGCTTAATCAATAGGGGATCAATATTGTACACTTTTTAAAAAATAATTTACAATTAAATTAGAAAAGCATTTGTTCAGAGCAGTTCTCACCACATACAGTCAGACTGAGATTGCTCTGATGCATTAAAACAACAAAATAAAGTATTTTTATCCATCAACCCTATTACGATAATGAACACATTCTTGCTTGACCTTGCAACCGTAATTCATTTTAATGTTAGTAAAGTCCTGCTTAAAGTAGTTCTTTGTTTCTCAGAGTGATGCAGTCATCTGAGGTTATCCAAAGTCTGAGCCAGCTCCAAGCAGCATCCAAATCAATAGTTCAGATTTACAGATAGAACTGTTTTTTAGATTTAGAAAGGGATTTAAGACGGACGGTGGAACGATAAATCTCCTACAAAGGTTCTGTTACAAAGCTGCTGAAGATTAAGATGTAATGCGTGACGTTTCTTTAATAATTGCTCGTTGGTTTATGGATTTTGGTCGTGCCTGACAATATTACTACATATTAGGGGTGGGTTATTAGGATTTGGTAAAAATATTATATTATCATATTAAAAGATTTTATACAATATTTATCAAAATACATGGGATTGCTGACAAAATGCCTCAGTAGCGACAAATTCTAAAAAAAACTACTTTTCAAATACTATCCCTTAAAGTGATTTTTATTCCTAAAAGTAAAACCTGCAGTTTTTCAGTCTTATTTAAGCACTGACAATGTCCTCTGTATGCTCAGAAATGTATATTGCCTGTCATGATACAATAAAATATCGTCATATTGCCCACCCCTACTATATATAGGCTCTGTAAGAACCCATACCCACATCCACCTTTTGTTTTATAATTAATTATTAGATTATTATGTAATTAATTATAGATTATAGGTAATTGGACAGAAGGCTTACGCTGCTCCGTATGTGGTACCGGGGCCTTCGTTAGGTCCACCAAACAAACCTTTTACATAAATCTGGAGTTTCATGTGCTGTAAATATTTAAAAGCACAAAAGCGCAAACCTCGTTCCCGTTTGGAATCTCCGTCCCGACGCTGAAGCTCAGCAGTGCCGTGGTCATAGCCGTGTGTTTTGGGGGGGGTGATGATGACGTGGGGGATGGAGCAGAAAGAATGGCTGGTATGAAGTAAAACAATCATATCAGTTCAGCCTCTGTTTGTGATCCTGAGAGGACCAGCTTGCATCCTGTTTCTGATGGAGGTCAGCGATAAATATCCCCATCCAGAAGAAGATTAAGCTGGTGCACACACGCCCTCTGCTGGCTGCAAATGAGGATGAACTTGGACAGCATGAAGGCAGGATATCCCCATATCCACATCTTTCAAATTTGTGATTAATTTTTCCCCTGTCTTTTTCTTCGTGCATGTTTCAGAACCCAAGCCTGTGGTTTATCTTCAGCATGGCCTCTTGGCTGCAGGAAGCAACTGGGTCACTAACCTGCCCAACACCAGCCTCGGCTTTCTCCTGGCAGACGCAGGTTTCGACGTGTGGCTTGGAAACAACCGTGGCAACACCTGGTCAAGAAAACATGCCAGCCTCACCCCCGACAAAAAGGAGTACTGGCAATTTAGGTGCGCTTCCGAGCCGGTTCCGGTTCCTTTAATGATAAGGGGTTTTGTTCTGGTTGTTCTGGAACACTACCTCCTACCCAACCTTGTGATGGACCGGCACCCCGTGGTGTTTTTTGTGAACGCCAGTCCAGATAAAAAACACATTGTTCCTCTTCAGCTGGTGCAGTAAACGGAGCTTAAAAACCCCTGTTCTGAGAACATCTTTCTCTTTCTCTTTCTGTTTTTTTGTGACAGTCATGATGAAATGGCTAAGAAGGATCTTCCAGCGGTGATAAACTTCATCACGAAGACCACGGCACAGGAGCAGATCTTCTACGTTGGCCATTCTCAGGGAACTACCATCGGTATGAAAAGTTACAAAACGTTTTTGTGGTTTGTTTGATTGATGTCACGTTGAAAATAGGGAAATACGAGACAGAAATAGACTTATCCCAACCAAATAAGGATTATGCCCTCTGGCACAAACTATAACTATAAAAATTTTAATTTGCATGAATCTCAGTGATAGGGCTGCAACAACGAATCGATAAAATCGATAATAAACGATTATTAAAAGTGTCGATAACGAATTTCATTATCGATTCGTTGTGTCGCATGATTTGTGTCCCCTGCCTTATCATATTCGCTTACGTTACTTGCGGCACTTCGTCAGCGCTGGAAAAAAAACACGAGCGATTGAACGGAGCGAGGCGGAGCCGGCGCGGACGCGGAATCTGCAAAATAAGTTAGCGTTAAGAATTCAATAAATTCTACAAATGAAACATGACAGACGCAGAGAAGAAGGTTCGGCTTAAGTCCTCAAAAGTGTAGGAGCACTTCACGCTACACACAACTAAACAATGTGTATCATGCAAGCTTTGCAAAAGTGATCTGACCTGGCACGGGAGCACCCCGGTGCTGATACAGCCCTCGAAACGGAAACAGGTTGCAGTCACCGATGAGGATGAAGGGAGCTCAACAACAGCGTAAGTCACCACAATTTTGAAGTGAGGAAACGTAACGGCGCAGTCACACTATGCTAACGGGCACAGCACGGTTGATGCTGTTTTTCTGCTTGCTAGCTGGATAATGACAGTGATGTAGTTAAGAGACAGATATCGTATATTGGCCAGGCTAGCCAAGTCCTATTTATGTATTCCTGCTACTTCAACACTGTCTGAGCGTCTATTTTCTGCGGCAGCAAATATAGTCTCTAAAAAGAGAGCCAGCTTTAGCCAGGAGCATGTTGACATGCTAACATTTGTGGCTTGCAATGCAAAGTTTCTAAAGAAAGAGCGTGAATGAGTTTGTATGTAGTGTTTGCATCAGAGATGCACTTATTTTTCTTTATTGTTTAATTTGTTATTTTAATTTATTAATAAATGTAATTTATTATTATTAATTTATTGTAAGCACTTATTTGCTCTGTTATTTAATGTTATATTTCTGAATAAAGACATGGAAAGGTTTTTTCTTAAACCCGATTCATCGATTAATCGAAAAAATAATCGAACGATTAATTGATTATTAAAATAATCATCAGTTGCAGCTCTACTCAGTGACGTAACAAAGCACCTGTAACATGGGGGCACCCCGTTCGGTGACAGGTGATACATCTGATCCAACCCCTATCCTGAGAAACACACACAGACTAGAAAACCTAAATCTGGACTTCAGGTGCCAGGAGCCAATCTTTTTTATCTTTAAGCATCGTTTATGCCTGGGTTTCAGTTCCTGGCACCAGAGTTGAAGTTCAGCTGGGTATCACGTGACCCGTACAAGAGGTGCCCCCACATTACAGCGCTAACAATAATCTAAATATACTTTCTTTGTATCTTCGCAGCTTTTATGGCTTTCTCCACCATACCGGAACTGGCCAGCAAAATCAAGATGTTTTTTGCGCTGGCCCCTGTAGCTACGGTGGCCTTCGCCAAGAGCCCAATGACCAAACTGAGCCTCCTCCCAGAGTTTGTGATTTGGGTAAGTATGAGCACCTTATGAGAAGTAAGACCTAATGAACCTAAGTGCTAAACCTGTGTCCTTTATTCAGTAATGTTAGATCACCAGCTCAATACAGACCTCCTCCTTTCACAAGATCCGATCAGATATCAGTAGTATGATAAGTGGATAGATTTTCAGGTCCCCCTGCCCAGCGTACTCACACTTAGATGCTGCCAACTGCGCCCACGGTTTCAGTTTCCGCAATGATGGCGGGACGCTGGCATCCACGATTCGTTGATATTTAGTAGAATCCAGTTGGTGTCCTCACAGAGTCCACATGAGTTTACATACTCCAGTTTCCTCCCACATTCCATAGATGTTTGTTGGGTTAATTGGTGTCTCTAAAATGCTTTGCTTGGCAGCATCTCTGAACTCATTGATTTGGTTGTTTGACCTTTCTTCTCAGAAACTGTTCGGGGACAAAATCTTCCTGCCTCAGAGCCTGCTCATCAAGTTTTTCGCCACCGAGTTCTGCAGCAAGAGGCCGATCGATGTTCTGTGTGGGAATATTTTCTTCCTCCTGTGTGGATTCGATGAGAAAAACCTGAACATGGTACGATTCTGTCTTAGTGAGGATAATTTAACGTATCGTAACGCTGCACTTACTGTATAGAATTGCTTAGAACGTGTACCAGCAACGTAGATACAGTGGAACCTCGGAATTCGGACATCAAACGGTCCATTCGATCCGACTTTGAACATCGGCACCTAATTAGAACACTAAATGGTAAATAGGGTGCGATCCAACTGATAACGCTTCAAAAGAAGAGAAATAGGGTGAGATCATAGGCATATAATTATTATATCATATTGTTACTGTATTATGTTAGTCTATGAGTGCGATAAACTGCATTCGCCTCAGTGGCTATAAAGTGCAAATAAATTAATTATTTGACATCTTTATTGATTTTATGCATCATATTAAGTTCCTTTGCTTTATTTTTGGTTTTAATCATTAATTATGTACGAATAAGGGAGTGAACAACAATCATTATGGGGTCTTTACTAACTATTTATGGGGGAAATTTGATTCCAACTTCGAACAACTCTGAATTCTAATGGCTTTCCAGAACCAGTTTAGTCTGAATTCAGATGTTCTACTGTACTTGTAATTGCTGGTCTGCATTAGAGCTGTGCTAAAAAATCAGTACAGCAATATTTTGCGATATTTATTTTCATGACATGCTACTAAATTTTCACTATGTTTCAAACGGGGCGTGAACTACGAGCTCCGCTCCTTTAGGTGGCGCAGTACAGTGTTGTAACTCTGTTTGCTGATGTGATGTATTAAGATGACTCGGATCATACACCATAACTTGCATTTCTGCTGTTTTTATATTTTCAGTGAATGATGTGGAATATTGCAACGTATTGTGATATAATCATATCGTGAAGCCCTTTCCAATTCCAGCCCTAATGCGCGTCATGTCACACCCAGAGCCTGCAAGGAAACCAAAAACTTCTGGGCTTCTGACTATGCTCCTCTAAGGGACTGGGTGTGTGTGCCCCCATTAGTGTACCGGTCAAATCAAGTGTGTTTTTTCTCTGACCAGACCAGAACGCCTGTGTACACGACACACTGTCCGGCAGGAACCTCTGTCCAAAACATGGTGCACTGGTCCCAGGTAAGAACTTTGCTTTAATTTGGTCCTGCGCTTTATCATTACATGAAATGACCAGTGAAATGGAGGCGATAATTGGGGTGATTTGGGGGCGGGGTCTGTGGTTATGTGACGTTTACTCCGAGGCTTTTAACAGGCAGTGAGCAGTAAGAAACTCATGGCGTACGACTACGGAAAAGCTGGGAATATGGCTCATTACAACCAGGTAAGGTATAACCTACCATATTACAGATTGTCAGCGTCCATTTGGGCTCAGATCTCACTCCTAAATTCGTCTCTTATCAGTCGACCCCTCCTCAGTACCATGTAAAGGACATGAAGGTTCCCACGGCCCTGTGGTCCGGAGGACACGACACGCTGGCCGACCCAAACGACGTAGCGCTGCTGCTCACGCAGATCCCCAACCTGGTGTATCACCGACGCATCGACCACTGGGAACATCTGGACTTCATCTGGGGTTTGGACGCCCCTCAGGAGCTGTACGAGCCCATGATCAAACTGATGAGGCAGCACGTCTGATCGGCTCCGTCTTAGGCGTTGGATATAACACGAAAGAACATTCCGACGTCTTTTAACGTAACGTTAATGTAACGTAACTCTAAAATAACCAGCACTATGCAGTCGAGGATGGCAGGGACCGGTGTAGGAATTTTACATCGTTAATTTTACCTACAATTATCATTCTTATCTTGTTTAACACATTATTTGATCATTAATTATGCTGCTAACGCGTTTTAGGAGACTTTTGGGAACCTACTGTAGTGTCTGATGAGACAGTTTACTGAATGCTGCTTTTCCAACCTGACTGCGTTATTTTTATTGTGCATTTATTGGATTTCTGCGATTTTACACAATCAGACCGCACTGAACAAAGTTTAGCAAGCTTCCTTACCACAAAAACTTTAACGTTACCAAGAGTGCCCCTAACTCTGGAAGTGACCAATGGCCGGATTGAGACCTAATAAACATGATCAAACAGTGATTTTGCATTTATTCTAATTAAGAGGAATTTGCACTCACAGGTTTACACAAAGACATTTTTATTCGAAGGCATGGTAACAAACAAATGTAGATGTTCATACATATTTTAATGTTTAACAGTGACTCAACAGATATAAAAAGTAACGTTTACCAAAAATCCTAAAACAGTAACAAAGCTAAAGAACCAGACCCTGTGACCCCAGGTAACATCATAAACCTAACACTGCACAGTAACACTCTTGTCTCGGTACAGTCAAACCCTGTTCTGGGAATTTATTCAGATGATGAATGTGTGTTAATTCAGATAATGAGAGCTCCATATATGCATATCAACTCTTATGAGAAAATCTGTTCCACATTCTGCCATCTTTAAACCATTCACACTTTTGGTGATATCTCTCTCGTTTCTTATTAGTAGGAAGGGGCAGGTAGATGTAAAATGCCATTTCGAGGCATTATTGATATCAGTAACCTTGAACTTATCCATAAGCTTTCAGTGCGGGTTTGATTTTCAGCTTGTCATTTGTTATAGCGAGTGAGTGGTTTGGATAGCGAGGTAGCGAGACTTTGGATTAACACACCTCGTAAGGTACAGTGAAAAATCAGATAGTTGTCATCAGACACGAGGGTTTGACTGTACTTAAAAAAAAGAAAGAAAACAAGTAAAATCAGTAATGAAGTCTTAGTTTTCAAGTTGTTTGAGAGATCTTAACACCAAACATCACCATCAACAACATTTGAGAACAGAAAGGTCTGCTGCTTTATATCTCACCCGGATGCCATGTCAGAACAAAGTCGGAGCTGAAGTTGGAGCTAGAGTCTGGGTTATTTCGATTTGTGCAGCATTGTGATGACTGTACTAAATTTGAGTCTCTGTGCGATATCGAATGCTGTTTCACCATCCTGAAAACACAACAACACAGGAACAGTTCAGACTTTAGAGAGAGCAGATTTAAAGTTTTAGGCTGCTCAAAAATGAAAGCAGCCTTGTGTAACTTGTGGTTGTGATTTGGTTAACTGTTAGGTAATTGTTTCACAGTAAACATCAATGAAACAATTTACCATGTCAAACATTTTATAAACCTTTATGTTTGGTTATTGTTTGTATAAAATATTTGGAAACGAGGTGCAGTGATCTACTTCGCTCTACAGATAACATTTAGGGAAGCAAGACCTTTACGCGGCATGTCCAAAAGTATGTGGACACCCCTACTAAAAAGTAATCTGCCATATCAGTCACTCCGACTGCTAACAGGCTAATAATATAAAGGCTTCTCAGAGGAATGAACCAATACGCACATATCGGGATGAAATTCTGGGGTACATGCTCTAAAATCGTACCTTGTTTCGTATTGCAAGATCTGCATTTTCCCTCAGTAACACTGCAATGATTTTGTGGCTTTTACACAGGCAGGCGTAGTGAAGCGGAGTGTTTCCTTTCTGTATGAGAAACGGGTATGTACATCACAAATCCACGTGAACACTTCCAAGGGTTATAAGAGAATGTTTACGTACATAATCTACAGCGTTGATTTCCACGTTACAGGACAGCAGCGTCTCCATCAGGTCCACATGCTTCTTCTCTTTCTCAATCTGATAAACAAACCGTTGCACCTTGTTTAACAACACCCCATCTAATGTGCAGTTGTACTGATGCGAACTCGTCACAAAAATTCAAGCTGGTAAAGGTCCCATGTAGTGATTTTAAAGAAAAATATGATCAACAGCAAATGTAAACTGTACCTTTAGAAGATACCCAATCAGAAGTATGGGCATGAGAACAATAATCAAGATGAAATCCAAGAAGGAAAAGGTCCGTTTTGCAGCATAATGCAAGCAAGTCCGTTCTTTCTAAAAAGATAAAATTAAGATCAGTCAGAACAGCCAAACTCCAGCAAGAAAGTATGAGGTATTTTAATCTTTTAACTCCTTTGCCAAACCAAATGACAGCCTTACAATCAACAAAATTGTGTAAAAGAAATAAAAGATTGAATGTTATTTAATTTTCTCTTACTTAACTCAAATAAAACTGAAGTTCTATTAGTGGGACCCAAGGCTGTGAGAGACAGGTTGGCTACATCTATCCTAAATCTAGATGGCTGTCCAGTATTGCCCAGTCCATCTGTAAAGAACTTCGGTGTCATCATGATTCAGATCTCTCCTTTGATGCACACATTAGCAGCATCACTCGAATTGCTTTCTTTCAATTACGTAATATCGCTAAACTTAGAAATATCCTCTCTTTTAATGATGCGGAGAAACTGGTTCATGCGTTTATAACCTCAAGGTTGGATTAGTGTAACGCCTTACTTACTGGATGCTCTAGTAAATCTATAAATAAACTTCAGTTAGTTCAGAATGCAGCCGCCCGAGAGCTAACTCGAACTAGAAATTTTTATCATTCACTCCTGTTTCTATCATCACTGCACTGGTTCCCATACCCATACCCAGGCCACACCAGAGGACAGTAACCCCCTCACCCTCCTCCGGTTGGCTGGGGTTGAAGTGCCACCAACGACTTTCTAGATTAGACTCAGGATCCTACAGTGACTCTGTGTATCGGACTACTGAATGCCGATGTGCATATTTCATATTTTATTTGAACTATGACTCCATGACTTTAGTTTCATTCTTAGATTTATCATCTACACCACCCAAGGAGGTTGGGTCCCTTTTTGAGTCTTGGTCCTCCCAAGGTTTCTTCCTCATAACGCTTAGGGAGTTTTTTCTTGCCACTGTCGCCCTAGGCTTGTTCAATTTGGGATTGGACGTAGATATTAGGAGATAATCTAAAATTGTAAAGTTGCTTTGAGACAATGCTCCATTGTAAAAAGCGCTATATAAATAAATCTGACTTGACTTGACTCCTGATCTACCAAAAAGAAGAAAAAAAACAATCCTGGAAACAAATAAGGTAGATGATGTTATGAATGCCTTCTTACCTCTACCTACACCCTCCACTTTCCTGCTGTCTGTAACCTACAAACTTATTCAGTGCTATTGATAGAAGAAATGTACAGTACAAGAATGTACATTCTAACAGGTTCGACTGTATACCAACTTCACTACTTCGAGTAAGTTATATGGAAGCATGTTTAATCCAAAAACCTTGTTTCTTATGGTCACATCAGCATTTTGTTCCAAAAGGTACTTGACAGTTCTGACGTTTCCACTTTTGCAGGCAGCTATGAGAGGTGAGTCGCCAAATACTGCATCTTGAACATTCAAATTCTTGTCTTCTGCTTGAAGCTGCTTATAGATCTTCTGCAAGTCACCGTCGTAAGCCGCTTGGCAAATAGGCTATAAAAACAAACAAAAAAAAAGGTTAAGGAACTGGACTTTGGACCAGAAGGTCCAGAGTTCAAATGATACCTTTATCAAGCTTTCACTGTTTGAGCCTTATGAAAGACCCATATTTGCTTGGAGTGTAAGGTTCTATATAATTTGTGAACTGTTATTTCAGTTTGTGAAGCAAAATGTACCTCAAAATGTATGTTTTTCAAGTGCCACAACATAATTAGCAGCCCACTAGTGATGTGCGACCGGCTCCAAGAGCCGGTTCTTTGAAATGAACGACGGAAGCCGGTTCCTCATTGTGAGCCGATTTATATATTTTTTTATTTATTGTACATTCCGACACATTGCTGCTTATTGCACTTCTGGTTAGATGTTAAACTACATTACTTGTACAACGCATATATATATATATATATATATTTGTAAACTTGCAACTATATACAGGGAAGCAAGACATAATTATTTATTTATATTTATATCACTGTATATAGTTGCAAATTTACAAATAATACACAATCAGAGACCTGAGACCAGATTGGACCTGTAATTAAGGTCGGTCTTCGGTTTTGTATTTTATAATTGATTTTCCTGTGTTCCATTGTAAGTATATAAATAAAAAGCATATTAATAATAACAAACATTGGATATTATGTGTTTTTACATTAGTAATTCATTTCACGCATACTTTGGTAATAAATTAAACTACAAAATATCTAAAGAGCCACTTGGGAGCCGAAAGAGCCGGCTCTTTTTAGTGAGCCGAGCCAAAAGAGCCGGCTCTCTGAAAAGAGCCGGAATTCCCATCACTACAGCCCACTGTAACGGTTCCGCGTATTTAAGAACATGGCGCATTAATACCATTGTTGTGAGGCGGTCACAATTAAGAATATATTTGATTATTTGAAAACGGTTCAATTGGTTTCGCGGCTCAACCAATCAGATTGTAGGACCGGAACTACGTGGTAGAAATGGTGGCTAGTTAAACGATTAACCCGCGACGTCTTTGTGATTTTAACGTAAAGCATGTAGTCGCACAATTTAACTTTTGTTCACAAGAACGAAACACAAACACGACTGTCATTATATTTCCTTCACAGAATAAATTAACACTGACCTCAAAAATGTTACTTGTGCCTCAACAGAAACAGCCATATGTAACGTTTGAAACTGGCGCATTAATACATTGTGAGTTCATCATAATCGTCAGACATATTACACTCGCGTACAACAGAAACTGCTTTATAAGTGACATTTGTATTCGGTGTCTTTAGCTGGTGTCTTTTCGACGTTCGTCATTTAGGCTCTAATTAAACTCTAACATGGCATGCTCACAGATTTACCACAGAGATGGTTACACTATAGATCATTCGGTTAACAAATATGAACAGATAAACATTAAGAGTAAACACACCTCTGAGTACATTATCCCCATAGTGCTGTCTTCTCAGTCACGTGTAGTGCCGAAATCTTTCTCTCTTTATTATAATCTCCTAAAGTTAACTAAATCTCATTTGTTAATGATCCTGAACTATTTTTCAGCCGTGTTGTAAGGCTAAGCTCTTAAAACCGCAATGAAAATGAAACAGAACTAAAATAGTCATCACTAATACGGTGTAACTTCCCCAGAATTTATTGCGCAACATCCGGTGTTGCTCAGGTGTATCCTCCTGACAGGTACATACTACTGCACACTAAAACTAAAGTATGGCTCTTAAGTCATCATACAGATATCTCTGTCCATTATTTTTCCTCACCACGTTTGAGTGCTGGATTATACTAGGACATGAAATGTTTTGATAACTTCTGGAACATATCCATTCTAGAGAAAAAAAAGCCAGGGAATCGAGGCGATCATCAATTCATAGGAGCTCAGGCCAGAATTATAGATCTTAAAAATCCCTGTGTGAGAAAGGGAAAGGGGCTTCCTCAGTGGTGACCAAATTATCCATATGGCATCAACATGTGCTGGAAAAAATAGGATATTGCCAAATTGATATTGCACGAAGGAGAAAAAAAAGTAATTTTATTGTTTATTCTCTTTACTGTACATACTTGACCGTTTATTCAATCTGTACCCACACTGTAGTAGTATTTGTGCGCACTCTACTGGCATATGGTGCTTTAAACCGTTAAATAAAGCTAGTAATTCATTCAAATGTACAGTGATACTAAAAGCTTAGACATTTCTAGTAAATTTTAAAAATTGTAAAGCTGTAAGGTTATTGCTAATATGTATTAGAATTTGTCTTGAAATTACCAAGACATATAAACAGTTTCAAAATCAAATACTGGACTGTGATGCTTTTACTGGCCAATAGTGGTCGCTTTTGCAACAGGGATAATACTGTAGTATGATAAGCCACAGGTGCCAAAACGACTGAAAATTAGGTGCATTAACATGTGTGGAAGATTCTGCAATGATACAGCAAAAGTTTTTTTTGTTTTTGTTACTTTCAACGATGTCTGCATTACATAGTAGAAGCAGTAGCTTTCTAATTGGTCCTCCTGTCAGCCTGTTATCTGCAGATTGGATGGTGTTTCGCCTCTCTAACAAGCACGGGCTCGTTCTTCACTTGATGCATGAGTCAGCAGCCTATCCTTGAATATACAGGGAGCAGAAAAGGATGTACCTTAAACTTTCACTCTAGCCTCACTCCAGCATGTTTCAGCATTGGTCGCCTTGCATCTCTTTTGTTCACTTGTAGCTACAGTTACACTGCTACAATTTTTTTTTTTATTGTTCCATTAATGATGCAGTATAACGCTATTTATATAACATTTAAATCATGTTATGCATTATAAACATTGTAGGGACGATTTACACGAGAGGATGTGTGTTAGATGCAAGTTAGATGCAAATACTACACCATTTTCTATGAGGCACTGGAGCATCAGTGGATTTTGTTATCCACAGAAGGTCCTGGAACCAACCCCCTGCTTTTTTACAGCCGTTTTGACACTGATGGCCTTCCACAGAACTGAACTCAGTATAATCACTGGTTCTCGCCACCCACGTTATCTGTCAGTGGAAGAACCTCTGTGCTGCTGATTCGCTCCTACCAACCAGCTAACATTACAGAACAGGTTCTACAGAAGAGCTTTCAGTTTCAGCCATTTTAGAGAAGGAAAGGGGGTTTTATATGAAGTGCATCAGTGAAAAGGACAGACTGTTTTGGGGCAAAGAGAAGCTGTTCTATTCTAGAAGTGGATTAAGCATGTGGTCCATGTGAGAGGACACTGAGGGATGCAGAGCATGGGACACAGAGATCAGCAGGCCTGTAACTGGTATATATATATATTTATTTTATTTTATTTAGTTAGTTATTATTATAATTATTATGTTATCCACAACGTAATGCAGTAAAGATGCCTGGTCTTGACCGTTTTGTTCTCTTCAGGATTAATGATTTATGATAGTGTTACTGTGATTGTAAGGCATCTGTCTGTATGAGGATCTAATTGAACATATTGATTCCTCAGGGTTATGAGATGTATTATTAATGCTCCTCACATTATCACCCAATGGTTCCCAGAATTGGTGCCTAAGCAAATATGCCTGCTGCATGGGAACTACTGGGTATGATCGGCAAATAAAGAAACCATAACTAAACGATAAATGTAAAAATGACTTATGCTTCTAAGTGAAAATCGGTGCACTTCGCCTATAGGGTTTAGGATCGTCCTGTAACGTGATGGCATGTCGATTACAGTCAATGACAGCTTGAGGACGTGTTGCAGTCTGCAGTGTTGGGACTCAAGAATGCTTAATGTACGCTCGGGTTTAGTTTTTATTTAGACAGCTTTAAAGGTATGCTGCATAACCACTTATTGCTTCACTCACCTCTCTTTGACAGTGGTTCCCTTCTTACAAACTAGTTCCTGAACGGAAAGTTGTTAGGACTGTAACGTGAGGTGACCTGCTCACTCGGGGAGTAGGAAAAGGTGTTTTTTATGGAGAGGTTATTGGTCTAAAGCATTAAAATCCCCATAGGTTCAAGATAACCACCTGCATGAACACTTTTTAATTCGCTATATACAGGACAGCTATAAACAAGGCACTTTTTGACGACTCAATGACATTTAGTCCTTTCAGCGAATCGAATCCTACGAGTCAGTTTAGTTAAACGAATCGTCTTTATTAGTTTGTTGTACTTTTCCCTGTTTGCCTTAATGTTTATTCCGTTATAGACATTCTTCTTAAAACAGAACAGACCCAATACAAATAAACTCTTTAAATAGTGCAGTGTGAAGTTTTAGCGATTGCGAGTCTGTTCGGTTAAATGATTCACTCAGATTCAGTTATCAACTTGTACGTTTCGTGTTTGGCTTATTAAATATTGAACTATGTACATTTCTACTTAATACAGGGCGGGATGATACCCAGAGATTTTTAATCAGGGAACGCAGTGTGAAGTGTTTTAGTGACTTGAGTCAGTTCATTTAAATGAATCATTTGGTTCGTTTTACCTATTTGCCCTTAACACAGGCTCAGTATCTACAGAGTGTTTAATCAGTGCAGCCTGAAATTGTTATGTCATTTGCCACGTTTTGACCAGGAGGCTCTGGGTCTGGCATTTTGCTTTACCTGGTCACCCAGGCCCAACACCGATCACTGGGCACCAGTCCATAACAGGGCTGTGTAGAGATTGGTTGCATTGCCAGGAGATGATCCCCTGACCAACCTTCCCTCCTTTGCAGATAATCAAGTCCACATGTGACTCCTGACCTGGACAGAACGCACCGGCATGAACCAGATCCAGATTAGACCGATGTGCCACCCGAGTGGCAGAAAGCTAGAAGTACTAAAATCATAAATGTGCACTTTTAGGGATGCGCTGGTCCTAGTGCCTTCAGATAGGGTCAGTCATTACATGCAGACACGATCGTGTGAGGGAGTACAGGGCTCTGATATTGGCATTGTTCTGATCTGTAGTATTATCCTAAGATTTTGGGGATGATTGCTGCATTAGAACCTGCTGCCTGTACCCTTTCCCTTTTCGGGACGTCCCAGCATGTGAACATTTAATGCTAACATTTTAAAGCTTCAGATTTTACCATTATCGGCCATTAAATTCCATAATTCCATCTGTACTTCTCCTTGACGCCGGCTCTCTGTTCTTACTGCACATCTACTTCACGTTGCCATGGCACCATCCACCTGAGCGCCGTGACGTTCGCTGCTCAAACCATTCTGCTGCGTTCATCGTAAATGCAGAAGTGCAGCTTAGGGGTAGGTCCAGGGAACACGTCCGACGCCAAGCGGCTTTTTCGCCTGTGCAAAGCATTTTTGGCAGCTGATGTTCTGCATGGTTACAAGCTGTCATAGCAACTGTGGCGCCGTTTCTGCCACGAATAGCAGCGTGCATAGCGGTTTTGGACCAGCACATTTCACTAACAAATATAATTAAGAGAGAATCTGTCTCAGGAGGTGCAGGCGTCCCACACGGTGGACCTGTAAGTGAATTACGGAACTGGAATGACTACTCTGTGTGAGTGATTAACGCTCACAGCTCAGGTCACAACGCTCTTAGTCATGAGACGTGAGGGAGAATGCTGAAATTGATCTATGTGGGCTTCGGTGCGATCTCGCTGGGACACAGCTGGAGCTTTAGGAGAGTGTGAGTGAGTTTGTGCGATGGAAGGTCGAGGCATGGGAGGCTTTTACGACCTTTTTTTCGACTCGCGAGGTCATGATGCGAGAGCTGACAGGCATCTTGTGTTTCAGCGAGGAATCTTCTTGGGAGATGACAGATGGAGACGACGGAAGGATCGGGCCCTGCCAGCCTGCGCCCTAAATGTGCCATGGAGCAGGAGTTCAGCTTCAACGCTCTGGTGAGTGAGGGAGTGAGTGAGTGAGTGATAGGGGGTGGAATGGATTGGTGGGTAATGGGTGTGAGGGGGCAGAAGTGCCGGATCGTCTCTGACTCACTTCCATTAACATGCCCGGCGCTGCTCATTCACATCCTTCCATCCTGAAGTGGGAGGAAGGGGGGAGGAAGGAACGGATGTAAGCCCCCCTCTCACTTTGCTTCCCCTCTGGATGAATAGATGATTAAAGACAAACTAAATACTATAAAAGTCCCCCACTGTCATCGCTGCCTGACAATAGGAGGCATGTTTCCATTGTGGGTCGCTCTGTACGGTGAATCGGGTCGTCGATTCCAGCAAACGCTCACCTGATCTTCTGTTGCAGCGCTGAATGTTAATCCTCTCTCCTCTCTCCTCTTTGACCCTTCAAAAGCGCCTCTGTGCGATCATTAGTATGAGCCGAGCACCCCTGCATGCTGCTTCCGATTCTCTAACTTCTGAATAAGCACAGAGAAGCAAACAGAGCCGGTGTGTGTTAAATCCTCTCAGTGTGTGTGTTTCAGTGTGTGTGTGTGATGCTGTGACTCTGGCCTTTATCTGTGCAGAAGAAGCTGGCAGCAGAGCCGGACTACACGGACGTGACGCTGCCGGCGGTGGAGCGAGTGCGAGCGCTCAGTAAGATGGGCTACAACATCGAGATCAGCCAGGACATCGCGCCGCGACGCTACTTCCGCTCGGGGGTGGAGATGGAGCGCATGGCCGCCGTCTACCTGGAGGAGGGCAGCCTGGAGAACGCCTTCGTGCTCTACAACAAATTCATCACGTACTGAGCGGATTTTTTTCGCACCTTCCCACGCACACTATCACACTATATTATTAATATAAGACGATTTGAGTGAAGCGAGCCTGGACGTTTGATTGATTACCTGACAATTAGGTTCATTTTGCACATGGTTTGAGAAATCAATCTTATTCTTATTAAAGATATGAATTTACACATCATTAAATCCCCTCTGCGTTCTCGCGTATCTGAGGGAGGTGATCGTAGACCCATAATCAGCTGTACCATCCTGTGTCTTTATATAGATGGAAAAAACAGGGTTAAATGTTGAAAACAAAAACCTTCATGCAACTCCTATGGCTTGAAATATGAGCTCCTGTGGATCAGGGTTCAAAGCTCAGGCTGGGTTTGGAGTGTGAGGTTCATGTTGTAAGGATCTGTGATGAACAGGCATGTAATCCAGGGCACTTTTGCCCACGGAGAGTGAATTGAGGAATATTAAAGACCTCCCCAAGAATTTGTTTTGTCTAAAATGGGACTTTTTAGATAAATTTTAAGCTCTTATAAAGGGGAAATACAAATCAGTAACTGACTGGCGTTACCTCACCAGAAGTGCTATACAAGCCAGTGCTTTACCAGTCGTGCCACTATTTGGTACGAGGTTGCATTTCGGTTATTAAGTTCAGGTTTTGTCGTCTCCTATCACCAAAAGTCGAGGTGTGTGCTTACTGGCACCTCTGCCAACCTAACCAGGGTCAAAACGTGACCTCAAATTACATTTGCATTTGGCTTTGTTGACTTTGAATTAATAAGGAATAAGGAATCACTTCTAATATACTACCACTGCTGATTGATCTTGCTCAGAGCTGTGCTGTTACAGTACATCATTCAGCATCTTCTGACCAATCAGAAGATGCTTGTTGTACATTATTATTTGAGGGTCTTTGACATGCGTGCTTTATTTTATGTGCGTTGCAGTTTGTTTGTAGAGAAGCTGCCTGGTCATCGGGATTACCAGCAGTGCAACGTCCCCGAGAAGCAAGTAATAATGAAGGTGAGCCCCGTGACTTACGTACGTCTAATTAGCTTCGTAAGCTAGAACGGCATCACAGGAAACCAGCCCTGTTACTCCAGGTGTCCCATGGGCACTTTTTTTTGTAGAGTATTGTGGATCTACTGCCTGGAAGTTTAGGTGTTAAGTAGCTTCAGGAGTTAAGAATGCAAACAGCTGGGTGCAAACACACAGTAGGGATCGCTCTACAAATTCCTGTCTGTCGATAAATAATTCCATAGAGCAGAAATATTGTGTGATGGAATTAAAGAGAGTGAACTGAGATGCCTTTGTGCAAATTGAAAGCTAGAATCTTTTCTTTTGTTCATCTTTACTGGGTTTGGTGTTTATGTTCCCCGTAGAAGCTGCAAGAAGTGGCTTTCCCCCGCAAAGATCAGCTCAAGAAGCTCCTGCATGAGAAATACAGCAAGGAGTACAGCGATTATCTGAAGACACAGGTCAGTTTGAACTTGGCACCTCTCTGTTTCCTAATGTAAGCTGCATTAGTACTGCTAGTGGCTGTTAGAGTAAATGAGTAAATGAGTAAATGAGACACCCTCCTGCTCCAGATGAGTTATTACAGGTTGGTCATAGGCTGAGAACTTAAACTGATTATTTTTCTGTTTATCTGTGCATTCCAGAGCCAGGCTCTTCCCGCGGCCGTGTGTGGGGAGCAGCTGCAGAGGCTGTCCCTGCTGGAGGAAGAGAAGCAGCGTGTGGCCCAGCTGAGGAAGATGCAGCTGGAGTCGGAGCAGTTCCGCTACTTTGAGGACCAGCTTCGGCGCCAGGAGCAGGCCAACCGCAAAGAGGACGCCATCGCCAAAGAGCCCGAGCAAACCGACGGCTCGTGCCTGTCCCAGACCCCGAAGAACCACACGCGCCTCGACCCCAACCGCAACAGACCCGAGGCACAGACTCTCCCCAAACCTGCCGCCACGTTAGCCGCGGTCCAGAGTGAGCATCTCATCTGCGCTATAAAAGCGTTTTGTGTTCACCGTTGGGTTTTGTCAAACGCGTTGTGTGTTTGTCGTGCAGATCAGCAGGTGGAGGGTCTGAGGCGAGTGTTAATTCCTCGGGACCTGACCTACAGGTTCCTGCTGCTGGCCGACCGCAACACGGCCAGAGGCATCGAGACGTGCGGGGTGCTCTGCGGGAAATTGGTACAAGTTTCTTCCTCCTGTTTTTTGGTTGTGTTGTTGTGTAATGTAGCAGAGCAGGTATGGGTGATGGGCATGTGATGGCACAGGGGTTAATGCTCACTTTCAAATGTTGATTCAACTCTGGAGGGGATGCCAGCCCACAACAGGACTGGTTAGGGCTCACTGTTGCCCTTACAGTGGCACTCCAGCGCGTTTATTTGTACCATATATGAAGCTCACATTTTTCTGCTTCGGCTGAACGATGGCACGGCTTGAGTGTTTACAAACTAGGGCTGTCCAGAAATGAGCCACTGTATCAGCAGGTGGGTGATATAAACTGGCGACCTGGCTGGCACAGGAGATAGCGGCTTGTACATGCTTTTGATAAAAGTAGCTATGAAAATTGTTTGCTTTTAAAACAGATGGTCCTGATCATCTCGGTTGTGTTTTTTATGTTTATTGAATTGTTTGAATGCTATCCATGAGAATAGTATTTCTTTAGCTTCAAAAATGTATGTAATTGCACTTAAATGTTAAAATACTTTAATTAAATACTTTTTTCCTTTCTTTCTTTCATTCTTTCTTTCTCTGGATGGTCCTTGCATCCACTGTGGTGTTTTTTGTTTGTTTAAAAGTTTTCTCCACTCATGTGTCCCTGTGTTGTGCTTTTCATGAGAATGCTTAATTGCGCTTTAAAATAATTTAATTCTCTTTTTCTTTCTTTCTTTCTTTCTTTCTTTCTTTTGTTTGCTCTTTCTTTCTTTATTATTATTATATCATGGCTGTCCTATAAAGCACATTTAAAATTGATACAATCTGAGTGTGTGAGCCGTTCCATCAGATCAGTACCTACTCCGTGTGTGTTAGGCAAATCCGGTGTGGCGTACCATGTAAACATCACACAGTTATGCCGACCCGACCTGTTTGTATCAGTTGCATTCTTTGAAGTGCAGAGATGTTTGGCATGACCGTTTCGGTACTGAAACAGGTTGTGTGTTGACTTGCCGCTCATTCGTTGAGTTCGAAGGTTAAAGGTGATGGATTGTTTGCTTTGTGCTGCCTAAATAGATCCTTCTTTTGTTCGACCCGTAGACTCACGACGAATTCGTTCTGACCCACGTGATCGTACCCAAACAGTCCGCGGGACCCGACTACTGCGACATGGAGAACGTGGAGGAGCTGTTCAGCTATCAGGACCATCATAACCTGCTGACCCTCGGCTGGATCCATGTGGGTCTCTCTCTCTGTCTCTGTCTCTCTGACGTTGTCTCAGTGCTTTGAGTCATGATGCTATTGTGTACCTCCTGTTACTTCTGTGATCGTTATAATGGGGCTTCAGGCTGAGGGTAACCATGGTAACATCCTCAGCGCTTTGTAGTATTATTCTCGCTCTCTGCTGACTGACCCGCCGATCGTACAGAGCCCCTGTGCTAAAGAACCAGTTATGTAAAACACCTTACTAATAGCTGTGTGTGTGTGTGTGTGTGTGTGTGTGTGACTGCAGACACACCCCACTCAGACCGCCTTTCTTTCCAGCGTGGACCTTCACACACACAGCTCCTATCAGCTCATGCTCCCTGAAGCCATCGCCATTGTGTGCTCACCTAAACATTACGAGTGAGTACACACACACACACACACACACACACACATACACACACACACACACACACACACACACATTAAATGCCACCGGTGCCACCTTACAATCAATTGATTTGTCCATCCTGATCTTTAGTGAGCTCTCTCTACACTTTCCTCTGCAGCACAGCTCAGGCTCCAGTGCTTACAAACTAGGACTGCCAGATTTAATGTACTTTACAGAACAGTGAAGTATAATCAGAGTTGTAATCAGGTTTTTTCATCTCATTTGTATTCACATTTACGCTATAAGTCTAAGGTACCCCTGCTGATGGGCTGTGTCCCAAACGCCCCTGTGTAGCCTTCATTACATCATGCACCCTATGTACAGCATGACTGACGGATAGGGAACTGAGATGGTTAGAGGGTCATAAACGATTTGGGACACAAAAATATATGTTTTGTTCATTGCTCTGTGTCAGCAGGTGGGTCAGGTAAACTCACGGGAAAATAAGGGTTCATAGGCTTATTTTCTTTCTTTCTTACTTTCTTTCTTTTGTTCCATCTTTCTTTGTCTTTTTCTCTTTTTTTTACTTTCTTTGTTTCGTTCTGTCTTTCATTCTTTTTTTTTCTTTCTTTCTTACTTCCGTTCTTATTTTTCTGTCTTTCTTTCTTTCTTTTGTTCTGTCCCATGAAGCACATTCAGGTACAACAACGGTACATCCCAAAACGATAGTAAGAGTTAAAATTAACCTAAAAGTACATACGAATAAATGCTCTGGTTTATCCAGGCTTTATCTTAATCAGACCCCAGTGTTACTACTTTTTTGGAAAATCTGCACATTTAAAGTTTATTCATACGGCAACTGTTAGTTATAATTCCAGACACTTTCTCTTTCTAACAGTGAGCCTGTGAGCCTGATCAGGAGTGCTTAGCTGTTCCTGACCTTAAAGTATTTTATACAGGCTGTTTATCTGCTGCTCCAGATAATATCTGATTAATCATTTTCATATCAATCAGTAAGAATTCGGTATAAAACGAGCTCCTGTACACGACTGTAGCAAATTAGTAGCTAAAATAATGACTATTATAAAACAGTCTAAAGCTTAATCTTTAGGCAGAAGGTTTAATTGAACAGTGGGCAGCAGTTGCATGCAGTTTGATCGCTTTCTGAAAGACTGGCTATTCAGACCTCAGATCGGTGTGTGTAAGTTATAAGACCTTTCTGTATTATCTGTGCAGTACCGGAGTGTTTCGTCTCACCAGTGCTGGGATGAGCGAGGTGGCCGGCTGCAGACTGAAGGGCTTTCACCCGCACTCTAAAGACCCTCCACTCTTTACTGTAAGACTCTCAACCCTCCTGCATCTCATTATGTTATTCATCTTAATCTCTTAATCATGTGTGTGTGTGTGAGAGTGAGTAAGAAAATGAGGAAGCTCAACTGTTAGAGGAAGTGAAAATGAACCGTGTGTTATTTCTAGATCTGTAAGCACGTGGTGGTAAAGGACTCCAAAACCACAGTGCTGGATCTCAGGTGACAGCGGAAAGAGATTCACACTCGGGTGGATGCTGCAGCCTGACGAGCTTGATTTTGATCTCCACCTACTTGAAGGCTTTTTTGTATTTATTTATTTATTGAACAAAAAAAGGTACTGTGACGTGGAAGCTCGCTATCACACAGGCTGCTGCAAAGCATCTCCTAACCAAGCTGAACTTTATTTTTAATCTTTTAAGTGCCATTGTTTTGTTTATTGTTACTGAATTTTATTGGCTTGTGTTAGTTAGTTAGTGCCTGTTCAAAGCTTGATCTTTTGTGGCCGGTTTAGAGCTGGCATTGCAGTACGTCCTCAAGGGGGCGTCCTTTAGCTAGAAATGAACTTTGGAAGTGAAAAGCTGCTTTATGTGATGATTGCTGCGTTTCTGATATGCATTCACAACATGGTTCTCGTCGATTACGATGAAGAGAACTGTGCACAGGACAAATTCTCCACTTTCAGGTTGAGGCAGCGTTTAGTTTGAAGGAGTGCCTGGTTTTATTGACTTACACGAGATGTTCCCTAGATTTGCCTCACTCTTTCTTAACCAAAGCCCCAGAGCAGAAGACGCAAAGAAGCCTAATACGCCTTATTAGAGGAGATGATGGGCCCAGGGCTCAGTCACATAGATCTCAGGTACCATTCCCTCATGAGAACGTCCCAACACGACAACACACCAACCCCGCGGCTCCACTGCACCGTCCTCAGCCGACAGTGTGACGTTCCATTCCGTTCTGAGTATCTTTTTGTGTGTGCTGTGACTTCTTGTCTGTTTTTCGGGAGCATTTGCGATGCTAACGGCGTGACTGTGCTCTGTTTTTTTCTCCTACTGCCACTTTGTTAATAAACGCAAAAAGATGTTGTGATGTTTGGACTTTTTGTTTTCTGTGTGCAGTCTGATCAGATCAGATATCTTTGTCATGTAAAGGTTTGAGTTGGAGGCATTTGCGTGAATTACTGAATGTGAAACTTTGATTGGATTGAGATGAGATGCCTTAGCAGTGAAAACAAGAGACTGTTTCTGTATGCAGAGCTTTATTCGTTCCTGGGGTCGTCCTACGTCCTACAGATATCCGTACAAACTCTCTCAAAGGCCGCAGCAGTAACAAAACAAAACACATGCAAAGGATAAATCTGATGGCATTTTCCTTTCTAAACACTTTATGTCTGCTCCATCTGGAGCTCCCCAGGAATCTTCCTGATCTGTTCGTTTTTTGGCTTTGACTTTGCTCCTCCGATGTTACAAAGACAATAAATGACGCAAAAAAATAAATCCAAACAATCACGCGGGTGTGGGCAGTGCAAAGACAAAACAGGAGGGAAACCAAAGGATACGTTCACAGTTTACAGACTAGGAAGCGAGAGCGAAGTTTGGACTGGATTCAGGGGTGTGGAGGAGTTTGCTTTTTTAGAAGCATTTGCGATGCACGATGGACGGACCGGCTTCATCATACTCCTGCTTGCTGATCCACATCTGCTGGAAGGTGGAAAGCGAGGCCAGGATGGAGCCGCCGATCCACACCGAGTACTTCCTCTCCGGAGGGGCGATGATCTGAACGATGACGAAGAAGCTGCAATTAGATCAGGTTTCTTAAAAACACCTTTCCTTGGTCGCTATGAACTCACCTTGATCTTCATGGTGCTTGGGGCGAGAGCTGTGATCTCCTTTTGCATCCTGTCAGCGATACCCGGGTACATGGTGGTGCCGCCAGACAGGACGTTGTTGGCGTAGAGGTCCTTGCGAATATCAATGTCGCACTTCATGATGCTGTTGTACGTGGTTTCGTGGATACCGGCAGATTCCATACCTGAAAGAGAAACCACAAATCAGCTCAGGTACAGATCCTGAGAGGTAAGGGAAGACGGAGCAGGCGTTACCGATGAAGGACGGCTGGAAGAGGGTCTCGGGGCAGCGGAACCTCTCGTTGCCGATGGTGATGACCTGGCCATCAGGAAGCTCATAGCTCTTCTCCAGCGAGGAAGAGGAGGCAGCCGTGGCCATCTCGTTCTCAAAGTCCAAGGCGACGTAGCACAGCTTCTCCTTGATGTCGCGTACGATTTCTCTTTCAGCTGTAGAACACGGCGTCAGTCAGGTCGGAACCGGAATTTTAAGAGGATAAGTGGTAATGACGGCTCACCGGTGGTCACGAAGGAGTAGCCCCGTTCAGTCAGGATCTTCATGAGGTAGTCAGTGAGATCTCGGCCGGCCAGGTCCAAACGCATGATGGCGTGAGGGAGAGCGTAACCCTCGTAAATGGGAACGTTGTGAGTGACACCATCACCAGAATCAAGCACGATGCCTGCGTGAAAATGGTTTGGTCAGGTCACTAACGTCACGTCACGTCACATCACGGAAGTACGAAGTTGCTACAGGGTTTGTAAAGAGGACTGACCTGTTGTGCGCCCGGAGGCATAGAGGGATAGCACCGCCTGGATCGCTACGTACATGGCTGGAACGTTGAAGGTCTCAAACATGATCTGGAGGGACAGACAGAGCCATGATTAAAAGGTCTAGACTGAATTCAGGAGTGACATCTGCCTTAAAGAAAACAAACCACTCCTGACCTGGGTCATCTTCTCCCTGTTGGCTTTGGGGTTAAGAGGTGCCTCTGTCAGCAGGGTCGGGTGCTCCTCTGGGGCAACACGGAGCTCGTTATAGAAGGAATGATGCCAGATCTGTGGAGAACAAAAGCAGCGAGGTGAAATTCATCAACAAGGAAAGACCAAGCTGACCGAGGGCTTGGTCCTGCTGTGTGAAAACAATCTTAGTTCTGTTACACGAGGCTTGTTGACTGAAATCTGGAGCACTTTCAATGAGCTAAGTAAATAATACCATCTGTTCCTTCATCTGTTAGCCGATGATAGCCCGTGCCTGAATGATAAGTCAGTGAGTCATGTAGGCGGTGAGTCAGAACGCTGGACATCTCTGTTCTCTATAAACATGGCCTTTTGGCGCTCCGTAATCATTTTAACTAAGTGGAACAATGGGATCTGTATTTTTAATTTGAGCATGTGCAAACATGGGGTGATGCTCCAGAGCTCTGATTTGTGCACACTTACTTTTTCCATGTCGTCCCAGTTTGTGATGATGCCGTGCTCAATTGGGTATTTAAGAGTCAGGATACCTCTTTTGCTCTGCGCTTCATCTCCAACATAGCTGTCTTTCTGCCCCATCCCCACCATCACACCCTGACAAAACCAAAACATGCCAGAGTTCAGTCTGGTTCATGAGATCAAAACGCTTTTCCATTCCGCTCTGCTAAATGACACATTTACTGCACAGAAAAACCGAGGAAACCTACAGAAAAACCAAAACTGACATCAATACTAAACTCTGCAAATGTCAGGCGTACCTACACGCTATGGAAGCCCAAGTGGAACAGAAAGTGGAAACTACCAAAACTGAAGACTTGATGTCTATCTGATTGGTTTTTGGGTGAGAGGAAGTGTACCTGGTGTCTGGGACGACCCACGATGGAGGGGAACACAGCTCGGGGGGCATCATCCCCGGCGAAGCCTGCCTTACACAGTCCTGAGCCGTTGTCGCACACCAGGGCAGTGCTCTCTTCGTCGTCACACATGGTTCAGCTCGGGTTTCCTTCTTTACTCCAACAGGAGACAATCACTGTATTTAGAGCATAATGAATACCAGAGGTTAAGCATTCGGTGTTGCTGCACCAGGGGCTAAAAAGTTTACCTGATGATCAGCCAAATTTGTAATGATTGATATAATAAACTTGATAAATATATTATTAAACGAAGCACAAGATCCAACCGGAGGTGTGTGAATGTGTGTGTCTGTGTTTATGTTACTTTGTGGAGAAAGATCTGACATTTTGTACCTTTTTCTAGTCTCATCAAGGAAAAGTGCATTTTTACTGAAAGTGCATCTTTGTTTTGAAAAACAGGTCAAAAGATTTGAATCAGGTTACCAAGGCTAAAGTTAGGGTTTAGAATGAATCAGTGAGACAAACAAGTGTTTGTGTGTGTGTGTGTGTGTGTGTGTGTGTGTGTGTGTGTGTGTGTGAGACCACACCCTATACAGAATCATCAATACACTGTAACACCACAAGCCACACCTGATAACACAAAAACAATTAAATCTCTTAATTTAAGCTTTAAATGAAATCAGTGAATAAAATCCCTAAACAGCTCCTGTGCTGCCCCCCAAAAATCACACACCTCGTTTAACCCTATCTAATGCCTCTGATGAATGAATGAATGCAGCACCATGGGAAAAATTCCTAATTTGGGAATGATGGAGAGGCATGCCTGTCTTTGGACTCTGTAAACCCCCTGTCGACCCGCCCTCACTACAAACGTTTCCGAAGTAAAAGAGAGAGGGAGGACGCAAAGTTACATGGATGATCCTGTTGCCTTTTAGAGAACCATATTTAGTCATAAACCGCAAATCATGAGGCTTAATCCGGCAGGTTCCTCAAATCCCCCAACAATGGCACGGAGAGGCTCTGGGTAAATCCTGATGCACAAACAACCTGCAGCTTTACAGCAAATCAGTGCAAATCAAATCTGATTAGGCTTTAGTTATAGATAATGCATTATAGAGGATGTAGATTATAGATTGATTTCAGTTAGATTATTAACAAGGTTTATAAATTGTGGAATTGTTTTGCTCTGCGCCTTCTTTCCATTCCAGTCTGATAAGCTCTTGGATCATAACTTCTACTCATACAGAAAGCTGAGACTGAATCTTTAACTTTCACACATCACATTCAATCCAAATCCAAAATCATACATGCATACATATCCAAACTCCAACTAGACATGAATTCACTCCTTAAATCCACAAATCTGAAAAACCAGATGCTCACGGATCTAATCAGGTTTAATCTAGACTGAGCGACAGAGATCGAGGTGAGGTCACTTACCCTGACAGTGCTGGGCCGGGGGGGTTTAGCCACTTGGTGATGGTGTGGCCTTCACTGGCACGGGGAACACTTATGTAGTCCCGGGCCGTGCTGCTCTGCCTCCTCCCATCTCCCAAACATGGAGCCGGGGCCGCACGCAGCCCACCAGGATCACTCCACTACAGCCTTATAGGGATGACTGGGGGAGAACGCTCCAATCCGGGCAGCCATCACTCAGGGCATTCCAGTCACTGTGGATTTTTTTCTTCTCTGAAAGGATGGAGACCTCAACGCTGAGGAACATAAACAAAACCAGGGTCAGCGTTCCTCACACACACACACCCTCACATGGACACACACTGGTACAGTAGGCCGTGTATGGACACCAGTCCCAGTAGTGCTTCATTACAAAGATTCACACGTTCTGCCGTGTTGTACATTACTACAGGTCAAGGTACAAAGGATGGAAAGCCATGATTGAGAAATCAAAATAATTCCTGATAAATCCCCTGCTCTAAGGTGAGCGTGTGATGGACTTACAGGTGTTACGTAGCGTGGCTATTTCCAAGGATTAGTGTACAGACTATAAATACATTTCCCTGTCCTGAAATACACACACACACACACACACACACACACACACAAGACATTTACAGCATCTATTTTGAGAGATGGGAGGAGTCCTGAGCACCTGGAGCAAATGCTCACTGAACATGCCAAATTCCACAACCACTACCTGAAGCTACCTGAAGGTGAGGATTGAACCCAGATGCCTTCCACCTTCAGCCTTCAACCCTATCCCAGCCTATCCCAGCCTATCCCAGAGCGTCACCACACAGCAGGACATCACACCTCGGGACGTCACACACTCACCCAGTGACTCACTCAATGACACCTTAAAGGGAAAATCAAAAAACGTCAATACAACTCATCTCCAGTTCAGGGAGGAAACCAGAAAACCAGGAGGAGTACACAAGGAGAACATAACAAATTACACATACACATACATACAGAGGAGGGAGTGAGGTTAAACACACAATTACATAACACGATTACAAAACATATCAGTAACAGAGTGTTCATTTATTGATTCATCAAAGTCAAAGTTAGATTTGTTAGCACTTATCCACTGCACTTTTTACAATGTAGCATTGTTTCAAAGCAGTTTTATAAATATCTAAGGCCAGTCCCAAATTGAGCAAGCCTAGGACGACAGTGGCAAGGGAAAACCCTAAGCATTATACAGAAGAAATCTAGGACGGACCAAGACTCAAAAAGTGACCAGACTTGCTTTCGCAGCTTAGATGTTCCAGTATATGTAAGAAGTCACCCTAATTCCATTCCCAACCTTAAGGGGTGCCAAATATCACAGGGGGTGCACAAGGCTTTTCTTACATACTCATGGGAGTATGTAATACTAAGGGTGGCTCCTAGGTAAAAAGGTTGGGAATCTCTGACCTAAAAAATACGATTACAGTAATAATTTAAATAAGCAGAAGCTAATTGAGTAATAACAGAAAGAACATTTTCTTAAATAAAATAATTAAAATAAAGTATAATAATATGTAAACTAGTATTTTAGAGTAAATGTAATATTCAAAAGAGTATAATAAAATCAAGAATATATGACAATAGTGAAAATAAATAAAATACTGAATATGTTAATGTAAAAATAAGATAATATCAGCATTATTTAGTCCAGTACAGAGTGACTATAGAATCTCGTGCCTTCAGCGAGTAAGGGTATGGCATCCTCGGTCAATCGGAGGATGGAGGGAATTATGTCGTGAGGGCTGGAACTGATGACGAAAGAACAGCTTGAGTGGAGCTGAAGAACATCTTAGCATCTGAATAATAGCTTGGAGAGAAAAGAGAATATTGTTTATTGTGTTAACTCTTTTGCTTCTGGTCAGCAGCTTGGTATCTTGGATGATACCCTGAATGGCCTTTCCTCCCTCAGACACAGTCAGTCATGTCTAGCAATGCCTAACCTGGACGGATGTGCCATCTGAGCTCTGTAATTTCATAATCTGGTCTTTCATAATAAAGTGTTAGCATGTATGGATGCTGTCATAAAGAAAGAGGAAATTAAATGGTGATTCATTAGGACCCACGACTGGCAGAACTTATGTTCGTCAAACTCTAAGCATGAATCAGGTGATACGTGCTCTCACTTTGTGTCTGGTTTTATCTTGTTTGTGGCATCGTGCCTAACTGGCACTTCTGATGTGAGGCTTGTGTGAGATTACAGATAAAAGGACGACTCCCACACAACACCCACTGTAATTTACAGGAATTCTTGACACACCATGTGTGGGATTTGACTTTCGTACGTGAGTCCCACATGAAGTCGGTAAGTAAGTAATGTGCAGGGCACCGGGTGCCACCAGAATGGCTTCAATCCTCCTTGGCAGGAATTTATAGGTCCTGAACATGTTTTTTCAAAGACATTTCACCTGCTTTTGTTAATGATGGTGCAGGTTACTTATAAATCAGCCCAAATTAGTGGAGGGTCATGATCTGGTGAGTGTTTTAGTGATCTTATAGTGATCAAACAGATTATCTTTGTATAGATTAGCATTAATCCTACCCTCTTAAGAGTGGCATAGTGGCAGTCAGAGCTGTGGCCTGACAGGTCCAGAGACCCGGGTTCAGGTCCTCCTAGCCACTGTCTGTGTGTATTTTGCATGTTCTACCTGTAACAGGCCTACTCTGGTTTTTCTTCATATACTAAAGACATGCTTGTGAGTTAATGTGTGGGTGGGCACTGAGACGGACTGGCACCATGTCCAGGGTCGGTTCCCGCCTCGCTGTTCCTGTGCTGCAATTTTGAATTTGACTCAAGCCACCCTTACTTCTCAGAACCAGAAAAATGGCAGCAAAGCGATCCCACGTTACATTTTATCCACCTTCCACGGGGCTGCAGGACATTCTTGATACATTCTCGAGTGCAAATAACTGAGCCGAGGATCCCTTTCTCATGTAAACAATTAGCTAGTATGTCTGCCTCCACATTCAGTGAAAGAACCTCCGACATTTCCCCCTCCCCACTGACCGTCTTTAATGCAGCACCAAAAAAGGAGTTGTTCAGTAAATAAGGAGAAACTTGGCAGCTGGCGTCTCTCTCAGGCATGTAAGGGAAGAAAAGAGCTGAGAAAAAAGAGACACGGAGGAGAATTACAGCACATGTGTATAGAAACGTCAAACTGTAGGTACGAGAGGTTTAGACTAAGAACTCGGTGTCAGGCCTGAATGCCCGAGACAGGAGGGAGGGCTTACTGTAAACCTCTCGTAGTTTTACACTTCACACGTCTTCATTGCCATGTTTAGTGCTTTTATCTTTCTGAAACTTCCTCTCACGATCCGGCTGCACCTTTGCACACTTACTCCAAAGTGCAGTGTCTCGGTGTCGTAATTCTGCACATCCTGCTTCACTATGCCAGCTTAAACTCAACAGGGTGTGATCGTTACTCAATCATTAAGATGTGATAAGAGACACGGGGCTACAACTTTAATATTTAGCAGAATATATGGGAACATATACTCTTAAAATCACTTAGAGTAAAATATTAGGACAGTAGGTCTTCAGGGCAGTGGGTCTTAATGACGGGAGCTAGAACAGAGGACCATAAAATATGTTTACAGATAGCATTCTCACTTCACAAACAGCAAAATCGCTTAAAGAGCACTTCATGCGTTTTCAGAGCAGTGTTTCTTCAGACCTGATCCTTAAACTGTAATATTTGTTTAAAAAGTCTCGGTTCCTGTGTTTCTAATTCCATCATCGCTGATCCATCTCTTAAAGGTCTCTTAAAGGACTTCAACTGATTTCACAGTGACTTCAGTAAATGATCCAGACTCATATTTCCAGACTATCCTAAGATCAGAAGCAGCAGCAGGAGCAGTGGCGGTGGTGTGCACTGATGTTTGCTACTGGGTGGAGGATGAACTTTTGCTCTTTTGGCATGTGCTTTGACCGAAAATGGCAAGGCAGCTGTTCCCTTAAAGGACAGTCCACATCTCATTGGATGCTTAACGGTATGCTTAATGTGCTCAAACCCAGCTCTGCAACGTCCTGCTGAATACTTTCTCTCTCAGACTACTCCCTAACGAACAATCTGTCCACATCTACACCCACTAACATACAGTATGTTCTCTCTGACTAGAATCTAGCTGTGGAAAGGAGGAGAAATGAAAAATTCCCATGACATGATCATCACATGCAGCACTGTCACTGGAATCACTTAGTAATGTCAGGAGGAAGAGAAAACCACACACTAACAATGCAAACAGTTTGATGAACACTGATGTCCATAAATAGCTGGTCTGACCCGTCCCTATCCTGAGCACAGGTTACTCCATATGACCTTCAGCGGTTACTTCCTCTAACTTCAATACATCATTCATTTGCATCATTTTTCTGACAGCGTCACAAACAAATGACACAGCGTCACACAACAGAGCTGCAATACTGCTTTCAAATGAACTGGCTTCAGAGGTCAGTGTGTGTTTGTGTGTGTGTGTGTTGATTTAAGAACAAAGAAACCGTACATTAGATACGCAATGTATTAAAATCATCTCATGTTTGCGATTTGACTGTTTAATTGGTACAGAACAGTCACTGCATTTATCACTGACAAATTATTATACACATAGAACGCACACGCACATAGGAGACACAGGTAAGTTAGAAGACATTTCCGTCTAAGCCCATGATTCCAAACCACAGGGGGCACCAGACATCAAAGTGGGTGCGTGAGGCTTTGTCTGCTCTGAGGTGCTCTGAGTTTGTCAAAATATAATTTGCACATCTTAAATAAAATTAAAATAGCGCCCTCACTGGAAAGATCTGTATATAAAATTACTTTGTTAAAAATAATTTAATAATTTTATGCTTGAATGTAGCTAAATGTTGAGCCAAAATGAAAATAAGGAGATAAACGCTATACAAGGAACCCAAGAGAAAAGGAAAAAATCTATAACTTATGTTAATTTTTGGCTATAAAGATTTGCAGTGAATCACTTTTAGTCGATGTGTTTTTCCTAGACACTGATAGTGGGGGCTCCAAGGAAAACAGGGTGGGAACCAGTGTTTTAAATCAATGTACATTTTCCCTTAATTCTTAGTTTCTTAAACTTTCTTCCATATATTGAAAACCTGATGATGCTTCATTGCATTGTGTGTGTGTGTGTGTGTGTGTGTGTGTGTGTGTGTGTGTGTGTGTGTGTGTGTGTTTTAATAAAGAAAAGCACAGTGTATTGTGAGCTCAGGTAATATAGATACCAGACCAAAACATGCTAAACTTATTTAAATGCTTTATATATAGATCAAATCAAAAGTGTACAGAAAATGTATGTAAATACAAAGAGTCACCTGAATAGTCCCAGTGGGTTAGGGGTCTTTCTCAAGAGGCAGCTTAAAAGATCTGTGATTTGAATTCACAGCCTGTCAGTTGTGATCATGAAGGGGTGCACACGGTCAGCAACAATACTCACTGACAAGGTGGCATTCAAGCCATGATCGACTGGTATTAACTCCAAAGGGTGCCAAATTCTGAACCTGTACCATCTGTCAGCAGAAATCCAGATTCATCAGACCAGTCTACAAATTCCTAATATTCGTCTATCTAAATTTATTGAACCCATGCCCATGGTAGTCTTAGCTTTCTGTTCTTGACTGACAGATATGGACCTAACATGGGCTTCTGCTGTTGAAGCCCGTCTGCCTCAATTTTGGAGTTCATTCTGAGATATGTTTCTGCTCATCACAACAGTACTGAGGCTGATTTGATCATTGCATGAATTAGTAGCTGTGCAGGTATTCCTAATAAAGTGCACCAAACTCACATCCATACCCTTATCAAGTGCAACTTACTCTCTTAACTCTACAGATCAGTGACTTACCAAATATAACGTCTTATATAATAAACCATTGTAAGTGGTGACACCATGGGAATGTTTATAACTGTGTGAGTGGTGATTATCGTAAAACACTTTTTATGTTTTTTAATATCACATTAAAGCAGTAAGAAAATGATCCCATGTACTCAGACCCTGTACAAACCCAACCCTTAAATAGTTCTTCCTGTCTATGAGTCACACACACACACACGCACGAACGCACGCACGCACACACACACACCCACCATGCTTTCATGCTCTTTTTGCCACCCAGTGGTGAGTTATCATACTCTAATCTGCTTATGTTAGGGAAAATTCCACACTTTCATTGAACAGAGAAAGGTTTGCATCTGATAACTCTTTCCTTAATATTTTCTTTTCCAAGATTTATTCCTATAGAGTATTTTTATATGAAAGAGCATTGTCTCAAAGAAGCTTTACAAATATCTAGATCCACAGTCCAAACTGAGAAAGCCTGGGGCAAATGTGGCAAGGAAAAACTTCCACAAAAAGCAACCAAACCTGCTTAGGAAGCCTAAATGTTACGTGTAATAATTAAACTGAGTTACCTAATTAACATGTCGATAGTAATAGTTTAAATAAACAGAAACTAAATATAAAAATGAAAAGAGTGAATATCAAGAAAATATAATATAATAATAGATTTACTGTACTATATAAATAAAAGAGAATACAATATTATGAAGAGTATAATAAAATAGACAATATAAAACTATACAATATAAGACAATACTATATATAACAAAAAATAATGTGGAGAATACGTACACTTTGTCGTAGTGCGTTAGTTAAAGCCATAAGTCCATAACCGAGACCTCAGTGACCACGTACGACACCGGAAACACTTTGTTAGTGTAAATTGTTATTTGTTTTAAAGGTTCATGGACTGCTTGGAAGGTAAACTGGGGGTGTGTTATCTGCTGTTTCAGGCAAAGTGTTGAATAATTAAACAGGCCAATAAACGTTTATGTTTGCTGTTAGTCAGTGGAAAGCAATGCAATATCATATATAGCAATGCTATAAATGTAAAAACTCCCTCATAAGTGACTGAACCACAATGTTAA
Source organism: Ancistrus triradiatus (assembly GCA_025084515.1). Taxonomy (NCBI): domain Eukaryota; kingdom Metazoa; phylum Chordata; class Actinopteri; order Siluriformes; family Loricariidae; genus Ancistrus; species Ancistrus triradiatus. The sequence goes on along the minus strand of JAJAGP010000125.1, from coordinate 550,518 downwards.
TATCTAAAGATCTGTCAATAAAGGATCAATTGGAACCATGGCAAAGACATGGCACGGTCTCTGGGTTGGCATTGTCCTTCTGAGAGCGTTCATACATCAAGCTTTGATTACTAACGCCCCCACAAGATCTGTGGTGGCACAGCAGGTTAGACGCTGATATTCTTTAACAAATAAATAAGACCTCAGGAGCAGCTTGGCCTGGCACAAATTGTTTTCTCATTTTGCATCTGAATCAGTCAGGAGAGAGAGCTCAGATTCAGATTAAACTGCTAACATTTCAAGATTAATAAAGAAACACACTTTTATCTGAGTTAGGAAATCATTTCAAAACGTGTTATATTAGGATTTTATACTGTAGATGACGGAATTCTTGTTTACGTCTTCATAAAATTGACGAATGCACATTGTCCAGTCGACCCTGTGTTCGGTATGTAGGCTACTTCAGAATTTAACACAAGTAGAATGTCTTTATGAGTAGCTTTTAATTTTTTAAAAACCTGTTGCAGATCTGGAGGTGCCAAAGCTTTCTCAAAAAGGCATAAAATAAAACCTCGTAAGGAATCAGAATCAAACAAGCAGACATTTTAAAAGAAATTGAGCAGAACTGTAAATAAAATATAACATGTTTAGTGTTTTAAATGAGAGATTTGAGATCATGAGTTTATAACTGGGCTGAATCAGTGGGCAGTCTCCATGGAAGATCTCCAAATGAAATGATTCCAGTGCAGCAGGAATGTTCACATTAGAGAGCAGAGAGATGAATTCATGAGAATTAGTTAGACGAGTTGGTCGAGTCCGTCTGTGTGAGAGCGTACTTGGTTTCACGATGTTGCATCACGGTGAAGAATGTGGTCATGGGTGGTACATGGCAGCTCAAGGAACACGGGGACTTTCCCTTTTAAATTTTCCATTTCCATTCACAAACACGTTTCACAAAGGGAGTGCAGGAGGTCAATTATTAACCAGAGGAACAATGAAATCAACTATACCTGTATGAACTCTATTCGTATATCACAGCTTATCCAGTGTTACAAACAGCATATTGAAATATAAAAGCATGCTGTTTATCATCTAATAATGTTACGACTTTAAATGAATAAAATTAGAAATAAGAAATAAATAAGAGGTTTCATAATAGATAGACTTGGCATGCCACCACATGTGAGTTTCAGTTCCCTTTGTCTACAACCTTGGCCTACAAGTGTTTCCTAATCTTGGTCTTGCGTCTGGTTGTGCTTTACATCAAACGAGTCCTTTAGTGAAGAACCTAATTTCTGCATTAGCTACTCATAAGATGTGGTTTGATCTTTGTCTGAGACATTCTGCCGAACTAACCCACTCTTCCTGTCTTCGTTATGTGTTGGTTAATCATTCACCATGCAAAGAGGGGTAAAATTATGAATTCTGCAAAATTAAGATGAAAATTACAGCATTTATCAGACACCCTGATCCTGAGCTACTCACAGTCTGTGCTGGTTATGGGGTCTCAGCCAAGGACTCAATCATGTGATCAGCAATCCATCAATGTTGGTGTTACACTTTCTAGTCGTGCGAGTCCTGCAAAGATCACACCAAAAACACATGGAGATGATTAAGAAAAGCAAAGTACAGAAATCGCATCAAATGTTAAAAGTCTCTGCTGAAATAACAGGACAAAATGGAGTTAGTGATAGAACACTCCACTGGTGGAAACTATTAGTATAAGAGAGCATTTTATTATTGTTTGGGGAACATGACACTGTTACAGGACATACGTAGTGCACTACATGTCCTGTAGGATGGCATCTGGGATTTAATTAACTTAATCCAGAGCAAGAGTACTGCTAAATGTGAGTGGTTCACATTTAAGGGTCTTTATACACTAAATGCTACAACACTAAAGTTTCATCTAAAGCTTACTAAAGTAAAATATATTGGAGCATATATAAAAGGCTACAGTACTTTGAAAATGTGAAGGCATGCAATCAGGAACAGTTTTTCTCTCGTTGGAGGCCTAACAGCAGTTTGAGATTCCACACAGTGCTTAGTGCTTTCTAATATTTTAACATGTTCAGATTTGCTCTCATACGCTCAAAAATTAATCTGTTTAAACCTGTCCGCTCAGTGGGTATGGAACAGCTACTTTCACTTCACGCAACAGAGTGTTTGAAATAAAGCATTCAATTTCTACCGAAGTTTCTACTGCGCTGCAGCAACAGATCCATTCAGTGATAGCCGGCGTGTGAATCATCATGCCCTCAAGATAATCTGCTCAGGTTACAGTCTGAGAGAGATCCTTACAGATGATAAGCCACCAAAAGCACTATTACTAAACCCCCTCACTCATACACAGGAAAATGATTGGCTTGTATGTATGAATGCTCCACAAAAATGAAAAGATGCGTAAACAAAAAACTGCAAAAAGCAAACATACAGCTGCCAAAATGTCTAAATGCAATAATCCTTTAATCCTGATAAATGCATTTTTGCAGCTTGACCATGTAAACCACATAAAGCACTGGCAGATTATCCAGAACAGTAGTAAGTGCTTTGAAAACTTTCTTATGATCAACAGCAGATCCACCGTTGCATACTAACACACTCCGCTGCAGACAAAGCAGATAACATAGGCTGCTTCTTATAAAAAAAACCCATAAGAAATAATTTTTTAATTAAAAACTGTTCTGCCACTCCCTGTTGTGTTTTATTTATTGCGGTTTGACAGAGACAGCTTAGCAAGGAAGTCGCAATGAAATATTCTGAAAATAATATTGATTATTAAAACATCATTGAATTATTAAAAAGTAATAAATGCACCATGTTGCAGATTAATAGATATACATTTATTACCAGTCAAAATGTGTGTTTATATAAACACCAGTATGGTAGAGGTCCTGCTTGTGCCCCCTTAGGACACTAGACCTCTGAAGATGCCCTGTGGTATCTGGCACCAAGACATTAGGATCAGTTCCTTTAAGTCTTGTAAGTTGTGAGATGGAGCTTCCATTTGGAATTTGGAAGCCAGGACAACACCTTCAACTCTATCACGTTCCTCAGACCATTCCTGAACAATGTTTGCAGTTTGACCCAAACTCTATCCTACTAAAAGGGGCACTGGCATTAGGAAATATGGTAATAATGAGGGGTGTATTTGGTCTGTAACAATAATTAGGTAGATGGTACATGTCAACACCCACATGAATACCAGGACCCGAGGTTTCCCCTCAGAACATTACCCAGAACATCGCGTCATATCTATTTCTATAGAAATATTTTCTTTGTAGAGCAGAGAATTGTCTCAAAGCAGCTTTATAACTATGTAGGCCCCCAGTGGAGCCAGTCTTCAGTGACAGTGGCAAGGAAAACCCCAAGCATCACACTTCATCTGCCAGTCTATGATATAAAACGTCACATCATTTATTATAAATCGCTTCAATTACAGCGTCGAGAAAATACGCAAACTGAAATGACCTAAAAGCCAACCTCCGTCAAATGCACTGTTTGTTTCAGCTCATGTGTAAATGATGTCATGCGTGAAATTGTGTAAGCCTGTGAATCAGTGTTAGGGTTAGACGTGTGAATAAGGAAAGCTCAGGAATGATCTGGCTTCCGATTGTGAAACACACAGAGAGAGAGAGAGAGAGAGAGAGAGAGAGAGATGATGCTCGTTTACTTTAAAATGATTTATGTCTGGGAAATGGTGCCAGTGTAAAAAGGCTGGCATGCCAGTCAGTAACAGCTACTGTTTACTCATATTCAGTAAAGAAAGACAACTGATAATCAAAACCTGACTAATCACACAAATAAGCAGAGATATTTAACTTCCTTTATTTACTTTTTCTTGCATGTTTTAACCTAGCATGGTCACGATAGCTCCTATCATAGGGTGTAGGCATAAGCGTGCCATACATGGGGTGCCAGTCACTAGGATCAGCGGCAGTTGTATCTACACATGATGTCCAGCATGCCAGATTAAGTCATCTAAGCTTAGAATGTATTCTGGATAAATTTTTCTTAGGATTACGAATCTGTCTAATGAATAAATGAGAGTTTATAAACGGTTTATTATATTAAAATTGATTTATATTCTGTGCATACAGAAAAATCTTTGGAGCTGTGAGGTGACAGAGCCAACCACTGTGCCACCATGCCATTCTGGGTATGGATAGTCATACAAAGCTTCCGCCATAATAAGACGCTTAGTACTACCCAAGTACCAATCACCACAAAGGTCAAAGATTTATTTCTATAGTGCTCTTTGTCTCAAAGCAGCTTTACAACTTTTTATTATCTTCTAATATCTAAGGGTAATCCCAACCTGAGTAAGCCTACGGTGACAGTGGCAAGGAAGAAACTTTGGTTACAAACAGGCCAGGACACTGAGGGAGGGGAGGCTGGTTGGAGGACGCTGCAAGAGTGATGTGAATTAAATTGTGAGCTCTTATAAAACACTGTAGATCTTTGAAATTTAATCTACCATGTTTTTAATTGTGTTCCGTATAAGTGTGTTTCCTGTAGAGGTTGTGTTAACGTCACTTCTTTGTGCTGCACAATACAGTCTTCATGTTTCCTCACTCGTTCACACCGACACTCGCTCTGCCTTCTCAACAAATGTCCATTATCCTGTAGCAGGCCTGAACATAAAGAGTAAGATGTCTGGTAATTTCAGAACACATTCAGCAGCAGAAAGTTGAGCCTTGTACAATCCATCAGCCAGTCGTATCACATTTTTAATAAACACCGCATGCATTGTTAAACTCACCGGTTGTGAGGTATAAGCATGCGTTTTTGAACCTCTGTATAAGATTTGCAGTTGTTATCTGGATCAATATTAACTGGATTTAACTTTTTTATTTGCTTTGCACCGCAAAAACACTTCCTTGTTAAATATAGGAACAAACATTTGTCATTCACTAAAACACTGACTTTAGTATCAGCCTTTGTTTGCTTTGTGTGTGTGTGTGTGTGTGTGTGTGTTGAATTCACTGACCTCATGACTAACCCTAACCACAGACCACATGGTAAGAAAGTCCAAGAAACACCGGTGGTGCAAACAGAGCAGTCACTCCATTTCTTCTATAACACTAGCAATTATGAGCTGATTTATAAAAAATCTTGCTTACCAAAAAGACAAACTCTGAGCTGTGACTCACTGGCTTTTTAGCTACAACATTTCCTCTTTGTACAGAGCAGGCCCACACACACACACACACACACACACACACACACACACACACACACACACACACACACACACACACACACACACACACACACAGTTACAATATAGTTGTGATCTTCAGATTTGTGCATCTTTCACTACTTTTTATAAGTTTGTAAAGACAGTGTCAGAAGTGGCACTTAAGTTAAAGACTCAGAGGCCTCATTATGTGTGTAATCAGGCTCTTAGGCCTTCAGGGAAAATATGACAAACCATAGAAAAATGATCAAGCCCTTCAAACAGGCCGTGTTGTTTGTATAAAGGACCTCATTGTGTTCTCGCTGAGAATCAGCTCTGGAATCGTCTCCACCTGACTTTAATTAAGTCCTAACAGGTCAGTCAGGTTCTGAGGCCGATACACCGGAGGGTTTTGAATGCTACCCAAACTTTTGCTCATGGAAAATGCTCATGGAAAATGATAATGGTGTAAGTGGCTGTTTCCAGAGGATGTCTTAACTTGTTTTCATTCAGAAGATCAACGTTATTTCACTACAAGTGCCTGAAAGGTCTATGTAAAACAAATAAAAAGCATATTTAGGTGTTTTTATAACCTGTGTCTTGTCTTTACCCCTCTCCGTGTTCTTGTACTGACTAGTGGATTAATGATTAATGTTATAGGGCTGTGTGATTAACCAGAGGAATCAATTCAAATTAATCTCAAAATGAATCATCTTTAATGACATTAGACTTTCTGTCTCTTCAGACTTTACTGTGCTTATGTATTAAGTCAGCTATATCCAGTCCAAAAGCCAAGACGTCCCTGTTACGATTACTAATATTGGAGAGCGATACTGTGATGTCTAACGAAGTCATTTTCTGATATAAAATAATGGAAATTCTTCTGCATAACATTCTGCATACAAGCCAAGCTGCTACGTACAGGGGAATTTTACTAGGACTTTTACAAAATATGTTTGACATCATTTAGCAGCCACCCTCATCCAGAACGCCTCAAAATTAATCTGGGCATTTAAAGGCTAAGGCTTGCTCAAGGCCTAACAACCTTCTGGTTAGTAGGATTAATCACTGAGCATCCACTGACCACTGGCATGAATGAACCAATGCAATACTTTAAATTGCACTCGTTGCTGACCCAGATGAACAAATGCACACACGGATCGTCTACTCCCTGAAGGGATCAGAATAGGACTCTCTGAAGCAAATAAACATGAACATGTTGGCACCATGCTTATAGCCAGGCATGAGTTAGAGGGGTATGAAGCCCCAGCATTGAGCGACGGAGCAGTGGAACTGTGTCTCTATAATGATGCTGTACTTTTGGGATGAGTTGGGGATGAGATGGGTGGTGATTCTCACAGTAATGCTCCAAAATCTATCAGAAACACCTCCCTGGACTCCAACAAAAGCAGGATAAACTCCTTTTAACATCCTTGATTTCACAAGAAACAATGAATGAGCTGGTGTCCAAATACTTTTGTGACTTTAATGTAGGTGAACCTGATAATATGGTCACTGACAGTAATAAGAAGGAATGCGTATTACTCCACATCGAAATATCACCTGGCAGAGCTGGGAATGCTGGAGCGCACTGATGACGATACTGGCACCTACATCAAAGTGTAAGCCGATTGGGCAACGACTAAGAATTGTGTAACAACTCTGCCTGGAAGTACAGGCTTCGGCATGTATGTACGTGCCTTTATCGTTTTCTTGAACAATCTCCAGTTTATTTTACCTAAAAGTCACACTTAAGCCTTCCATGAATAAAATGCTCAGGTCTTTGTGTAAAAATCGTTTGTTTACGTTTGCAGGGCACCTTCAGGGGCAAGTCACATTCCGGCACTTTTCATTCCTGCGTCAGAAGATCAGCTGAGACTTGTTTGGTGATTGAATGTTTCTAATGATGCCTTCAAGCCACATAGTTTAATATAAAGCTCTGAGGTAATATAGCTGTACAGAAAGTTCACAGTGTTTTAGGGGTCTAACCCAACAATTAAGGAAAATGACTGACTATGCTACTGGGCTGATCACAAGGTCCAGGGTTCAAATCCCACTCAGTCCCTATCTGTGTCAGTCTGTGCTTTAGGATTTATCACTCTCTTCTGTGCAGAATGCTAGAGAATCCAACTGTAGTTTTAACGTAGGGTTGTATTTTGGACTCTATCCCAGAATTCTCTCTAATTATAATTATAATTAGCGATGCCTAAACAAGAACATGGACCTTTTCTGGTTGCGTCGAGGCTGATATTAAGGTATTACAGATCATTGCATCAATGGGTTTAATAGAATCCGCTATTCCCTTTTTTTGCACCATATTTCAGTGCCACAGAACCCTAAACCTTAATGATTAGAACTTCCATGATTAGCAGTGGGAAATAACTTTTTTCTCTGTATCTTTAGTAGCTGAAATGCAGTCTTTGTTTCATCAGGTAACAGACGTTTCCTGCAGCACCTTGGTAGTGATGGGAGGGTTTTTCTTTGCATTCCTGACCAGTCTACAAGAGCTAGTATAAGAAAAATTGTCCCATAACATTTCTTGTTATAGCTTCTCCTGCTTTGAGTCAGCTATCTTCTTTTTCAGATCCTTACTCAGGTGATTAGAGGAACCCTTTGTTCTTTTCTCCACATAATAAAAAGAACAGGAGCCTCTTTTAGCTGCGTATTTATTATTTAGCAGTATTGCGTAATGTTTCCTAAAGTCACTGTTCTCTCAGTTCCCTTTCCATCAAACCTAAAAATGGGGTTTCTTCTGTTTTACTTCCCTTACAAGGAAACAAAAAGATATTTAAGGAGCTTTGTACTTATCGTCTTTTGAGTCGCCCCAGATAAATACACTCTTGATACAACCCAAGCTAAACCAGACCCTGATCTTCTACACCTTTATATTCATCAAGTCCAAACAAGCTCTTAGAACAGTGTTAAACAAAATCAATATATACGGTCTCATGCAACAGTTTTGCCACCCATTGTCAATTAAGCTTAGAAAAGTTTCAAGAATCCTTTTAAATCTAAAAAGGTATTGGTCTTGCTTGTAATGTGACACAATGTGCCATGCAATTCAGAACAGGTTTGGTCTTCCAGAGTTCACATTGTCTTGAACATTCATTTGTTTTCATACTCACTTAATACTGGGACACTTTAGAGACCAAACTGACATATCACACATCTACAGTCAGGTCCAGACCATGAAATGGAGCCGTGCTGCTCTCCTCTTGACCATTTTCCCTTAACTTTAACAAAAAATATTTCAGACAGAGGAAGCTCAGGAAAAGTTTAGATATCTTAAAAAGCTTCCTGCTGCTTAGTGACAGTCAGTTACAAACAAATTGTGTTAAACTTTATTCCAATACTTCTTAAAACTGCATAAAAATCAACATGTAATTTGATAGTAATATAGGACTCTATGCAGAATTCTCCTTAAAACCTGAGCATGGTGCTTACGTTCAGAAATACGTGAATGAATTTAACCTTTCATAGCTTGTACTTTCATTGCCTCGAGTCATTCTGATGACATCTCCTGAATGTGTTAGGACTGGAGAGACTGATATTCATCTATAAACTTTACACAGTAATGAATAAAACGTCTGACACACTTCCTAATGTCAGCATGGGACAATTTTCATGTAAGGTGCGTCATTACAGAGGGTCAGAAGAACCTGGACACCCACATGGAAAAACTAGTAACCAGAAACAATAATCAAAGATCAGGATCAAACCCCGTTAAGATAAAACTGAGCCCTGCAACCACAGCATAAGGGCGACTGCAGTATTTAAGAGTCAATGTGGTCAGGTCTGTTTTGGGGTGGCACAGTGGCACCGTGGATTAGAGGCTCGGCTTGGCCTCTGCCTCTGTGGAGTTTGCATGTTCTCCACCTGTCTCTGTGGGTTTCCTCCAGGTATTCCCACATTCCAAGGACATACATTAGGTCAACTGGCATCTCTAAAGTGTCCCAGATTGAGTGAGTGTATATGTGCCCTGTGCTGCTGGATAGACCCTGAATTAGATTCAGTTATTTACTCACAAAACAGTATCATTGTATGAATCATGGGCTAATATAGAATAAAAAATTAACAGGAACAAAAAATGAAGAGACAAAAATGAGTTAATATGAATGTTTTTGGCATTTTATTTGAAGTAAAACAGAAATATAATGTGAACAGTGCACTCTGGGTTGTAGTATGCTCCTCTTTATACTATTAAATGGATTACAAACTTTTCATTCTAACTACATTCTTTCATTTTAACTTTCTAATGACTTGTCTAAACATTTTTGTCTGGTTTCGTTTTTGTTTCATAGAGTACAGATAAGCATGGTAAGAGAAGATAACTGATTAAATTGTTCTCTAAGGTAAACAGTTCTGTTATTTACTCTATATCTACAGTATGGATTTAATACGTTTATTTCCAGAGTTGCTTAAGCTTACAGCTCATTTTAGATGCCTTTTCACATTTCACCTTTTAAAAGTGCTGTAGCTGGAGTCCGTTTGTGAAAGAGGAATTTTATCTGGTTGCATCATCGTTTCAGTCTTCCAGAGAATTACTAACATAATCATGTTTAAAGTTGAAAACATCATTAAAGATACAAACACATGTATAAAATATATATTAGCAATAGCTTTAGATATGTTCATACTTGAATACTGATCATTATGTATTCTGCTTATTAAAGTCGTATCTTACTCTGTCCTGCTTAGATGTTCAAATGCCTGATGATTTTTTATCCACTCTGTCTATTTAAAGACAGAAATCCATCACTCAGTGACTATCATGGGTAAAATAAGGTCAGTTCTGTTTTTTTTTTACAGCTGTCAGAGTTATTCTGTAGTAAAGTGATAACATGGGTCGAGAGCCAAGTCCAATGGTTCCAGAGAATCACGGCGGAATTTAGGCTGAGTGTTTATATTAGTCACTGGTACAAGATATGTAAGCAATTCTTTTTGATTGAACATAGCGTATAGAGTATTTTATGACTATAATAAAGACGCTGTAAGGGCAAAAATATGTACACACCTCCTCTAATTCTCTGGGATTTCAATCACTCAGTTCTAACAGGACCATAATATGAATTACACAGGTATTTAATTCTCTTTTATATTGATCTTAAGAAAACTTTACGTCAACAGAGAACTTGACTGTAAATTTATCAGACCTTTGAGATTAACTATGAGTGAGTGCAGGTTTACTGTCTCACAGTCAGAAAAGTGAATACTGCTTTAAAAGAAAAGGGAGACAAAATTCATAATAATACAGATGTTTTGGTTTGTGTCCGCAAACTTTTGGATATCTGTAATAGTGTATGATCATATTGTACCTTCATGTTGTCCATATTTCTGTGTTTTATAATTTTACTCAGGACTGAACGGGAGCCTGAGATGAATTATTAAAACCCATGTTAGATTCTTTAAGTTTCTTTCTCTAATAAGCCGTTGATGGATGCAGATGAGAAACAATGATAAAGAATCTATCGGTTTAGATCTCTCGCTTTTTCCAAAACATACATTCTTCCTTAATCTCTGGGAATGATCAGATTAAATTTTTTCATTTCATGTAGAAAACCAACTGCTCTATGTCCAGTACAAACCTAAATCAACTAAATTAGGATAGATCTGCAAATGAAGAAAAACTTGTTGGGTAAAATATAAACAATAAAGCTAACATTTATTATGTGCAAAAGTTTAGATACACTTCCAGATTATCTGCTAGTGTATTTGTTTATGTGTGTGCTTATCTAAAAGGACTTTTATCACTCTTCAGCGGATGTGTGTCATATCCCAGCACAGATTTTGCTTCCATTGGCGTTTACTGTCCGGGAATTCTCCAGGCTTCTGGGAAATCCTCCACTGTGTTCATTAGGAAAAGGCTTCTCCTGCCTCAGAAATACACACAGACAGGAACAATGGCATCGGACCGCTGACTCAACACAGAGAAAGTGAAATTCTTATCATACAATTTTATTGCATTAATCATAATTTATCACATTTATCACTTTGCTTTCTCTTGTTTGACGCTAAAGCAATCATATTTCCATTAAATAGCACGACCCAGCCATACTAGTGAACAAAATACACTTTACCAGAATGCATTTAGTACTATTTCAGATACAGAATACACACTGCTCAAAAAAATAAAGGGAACACTCAAACAACACATCCTAGATGTGAATGAATGAAATATTCTCATTGAATACTTTGTTCTGTACAAAGTTGAATGTGCTGACAACAAAATCACACACAAAAATCATCAATGGAAATCAAATTTATTAACCAATGGAGGCCTGGATTTGGAGTCACACACAAAATTAAAGTGGAAAAACACACTACAGGCTGATCCAACTTTGATGTAATGTCCTTAAAACAAGTCAACATGAGGCTCAGTATTGTGTGTGGCCTCCATCTGCCTGTATGACCTCCCTACAGTGCCTGGGCATGCTCCAGATGAGGTGGCAGATGGTCTCCTGAGGAAACTCCTCCCAGACCTGGATTAAAGCATCCACCAACTCCTGGACAGTCTGTGGTGCAACGTGGCTTCAATGCCTTCATCTTGCAGGAACTGCTGACACACTCCAGCCACATGAGGTGTAGCACTGTCCTGCATTAGGAAGAACCCAGGGCCAACCGCACCAGCATATGGTCTCACAAGGGGTCTGAGGATCTCATCTCAGTACCTAATGGCAGTGAGGCTACCTCTGGCAGGCACATGGAGGGCTGTGCGGCCATCCAAAGAAATGCCACCCCACACCATTAATGACCCACTGCCAAACCGGTCATGCTGAAGGATGTTGCAGGCAGCAGATCGCTCTCCACGGTGTCTCTAGACTCTGTCACGTCTGTCACATGTGCTCAGTGTGATCTGCTTTCATCTGTGAAGAGCACAAGGTGCCAGTGGTGAATTTGCCAATCCTGGTGTTCTCTGGCAAATGTGAAGTGTCCTGCACGGTGTTGGGCTGTGAGTACAACCCCCATCTGTGGACGTCGGCCCCTCATACCATCTCATGGAGTCGGTTTCTAACCGTTTTGTGTGCAGACACATGCACATTTGTGGGTCCTGCTGGAGGTCATTTTTGCAGGGCTCTCTGGCAGTGCTCCTCCTGTTCCTCCTTGCACAAAGGCGGAGGTAGCGGTCCTGCTGCTGGGTTGTTTGACCTCCTATTGGCCTCCTTCACGTCTCCTGGTAGCGCCTCCAGCCTCTGGACACTACGCTGACAGACACAGCAAACCTTCTTGCATTTGATGCGACTCAGGATACCTAAGGTATCTAATCTGTCGACGGCTGAAATTACAAAGAAAGCGATTGCACCCTTATATAATACAATTGAAACCACCTAGAAATCCTAACCCATCGCAACGACACAAAGGCGGAGGTATGCCGTAGCTGGCTTCCTTCTGGGGTTGTTTGACCTCCTATGGCCTCCTTCTCGTCCTCTCCTGGCTAGCGCCTCCAGCCTCTGGACACTACGCTGACCAGACACAGCAAACCTTCTTGCATTGATGTGCCATCATGGATGAGCTACACTACCTTGAGCCACTTGTGTGGGTTGTAGAGTCTGTCCTTCATGCTACCCACGAGTGTGAAAGCACAACCAACATTCAAAAGTGACCCAAAACATCAGCCAGAAAGCATAGGTACTGAGAAGTGGTCTTTTGGTCCCCACCTGCAGACAAAAACACTCCTTTATTGTAGCTGTGTGCTTGCTTGCTAATTGCCAATAATTTCCACCTGTTGTCTATTCCAATTTGCACAACAGCAGTGAAAATTGATTGTCAATCAGTGTCGCTTCCTAGTGGGACAGTTTGGTTGATTTCCAGAATTTTGATTTACTGGAGTTGTATGTGTGTTTGTTAAGTGTTCCCTTAATT